>APFE030963834.1:5276-27907 GCA_000404065.3 Pinus taeda | reverse complement strand
TACTCATTTAAATTATATAATTTAAATTTAAAATGTTTGGTTTTCTCTGTAAATTTAAAACTGCACTTGTTTCAATCATTCCCTGAAGATACATAGCAAAATAGAATATCAGCAAAGACGAAAATAATGAATACTTTGATAAATATATAAATATATATATAAACTTTTCCCCAAAAGAAAATCCAATCTTTTCACACCACCAGATTCTCTTCCCCTCTATATACTTTGAATTATGATGATGGTTATGCTTTGAATAACATGGGTAGAAAAGAATGCTTAAATTTATGATTGAAATATACCATCTATTAACTCTTTCCCCATTGAGGGTTGTAAAATGAAAAAACAATGACCATGTAATTTCTACCTGAAATCTAATTCTATAGTTCGGACAATCTTTACACTTAGCATTCGTCAGAGACCTTGATCCATAATCGTTAAGATTAAAACATGCACTGATCGCGGTCTGAGTTTACTGCTCATGGATTTCTCTTGAAAGTCGTAATCAGTCGTTATAGCTGTGCCCTACTCCCCCACTTGGACCTGATGGAAGCTTGTTGAAGGGCGCTGTAGTAATTAACTTCTGTGACGATACTACTGATCGCTTCGTCAGCCCTTCGGCATTGATGTATTTGTGGCCTACTCCCCCACTCGGACCACAAGGAAGTTTGGGCTCTTGCAATATTTCTCATTTTCAGGACTCTACCTGCATCTACTGCATCTTCCTTCGTTACTATTACGGCTATTGAAACGCAGAAGAAGAAGAACAGGAACAAACTTCCAGTCTTCATTGCTCGTCTTTGACAATAGTACTTCAGGTATATATTTGATAGTTTTATTTCAGGGGCTTCTCACGTCAATCAATCAAAATGTAATGTAATGTAATGAAAAGTTTAGTATGCTGCTCTGCTATTGAAGAAAAAACAAGAAGGCTCTAGATAGCATGAATAATAGAGCCCTCTTATAAATGGCTACGATTGGTGAGAAGCAATCCTCGCCGTTATCAGTTAAATGAAATAAAGAGGCATATATCATACAAAAGCTGGAACGACCTATTTATACACACCAAGGGTAGGGCAAAGAGAGCTATAATGAGGTGAATAATCATATTCAAGTCAAATACGCTACCAAATCAACAGCTGCTGAGAGATCAAGCAACGCAAAAGGCTGTCAACTTTCTCCCCAAGTTTCGATAGACTTGACCCATTCATCGCTTAGTCACTATTGCGGAAGGAGGTGAATAGGCATGTTCAGGCTGAATGTTAAACCAGACCAACAGCTGTGAGAGATAAAACAGGGCCCGAGTTCAGTTAGAGTTGACCAATTCCTTAATTAATCACTGAGTCAGTTGATTTAATTCTTAAGTTCACAAAAGACTCGGGTTCCTCTGCTATTTTGAGGTTGAGGAGGATTGCGAAGGGTGACGTTAACTACAGCTAATCAAATTTGTATATATTGTCAACTTTGCGATACAAGGAAGACCATGGATTGCTTTGAATCGCTTCAAGTGTGTTTTCATAGTAATATATAAACTTGACATTCAAACACAATGTTAATCCTTTCAAATTTTGACTTTGAGGCACAGTGACAATGTGTGATGAAGTAATTGACTGAGAAACCTAGAATTGAGTTGCCCCCAAGCGAAGCCTCCTATGACCCTGAATGGGAGCGTGGAACGAAATCAAAGTCAGCGTAACCCCAATCGATTAAATTAAAGGAAATAGAGTAGGTTTCAATGTTTTGAAAAATAGTAGTATGTATGTGCAGTAGTGGAGGATAATCATTATTGATTCTTGTTTCCAATAATTATTTAATATTTAGGGGAAAATTATTTTAAATTTTATAAATAGTTAGTACATTTTCACTAGCATAATTAATATATTTTTAAAAATTATTGATATGATTTAAGAAAGAATATAAGTTTTATTTAAAATATGATAGATATTCCGAAACCTCAAGCACTCAAATATAATGGAAGTGTATCTACCAATATAATTTTTCAAATTTTTAGAATGAATGAAAATTATTGTATTTTTACTAAGGAATAATTTACTTTTTTACATTAATGACATGAAATATTTAAATCTAGTTGTCACATACATTCACACCATAAACCATAAAAAAACTTTATTTACCTCCATAAATCAGAAAGTTTGTTTTTTATACATTCGACACAATACAATTTAGACCATATTGTAAGGCTCACAAGTAAAGGTTACCATTTTAATTAAAGCCTAGAACAAATATGATGGATAGGGATTGAACCAAGGTCCTCTATTTTAATTTTATTGATGAAGGGTTATAAGGTAAGTCGTGACCCATAGAGGGCGACTCTAATTATTCCAATCGTGGTGGGCAACTGGCCCGAGGTTCTTGAATCTACCAATGTGCCATTTGGAGATACTGCAACTGTTGATCATGGTAATCCCTCATCCGACAACTTCTGGCTACCCGCGGCGATTATTGGTAACCAATCGGTTTTCCCTCCACTTCAGCCTGTTATTGTCGGGGTTCTCTCTCGAAGGGTTTCACTCTGTAAGATTTCTGGTCGACTGAGCTTTCTGCCAGACTCTTGGCCCTTTCTGGCCATCAGAACAAGGAGGCCACATACCCACATCAACATAGTGACTAGTCTATAGTAGGAAGGCAGATGTCTCCAAAACTCTAACATCAAGGTAAATGCTACGTTTATACACAATACTCATTTGTTTTCTTTTTCATTTCCACAAGAAATAGTGTTGCTTCATCACTCTCATCTCGACTAATATCATGTCTTGTTATTTTTATAGGGGACTCGACAGGTCTTTACGTTCTGGTATACAAATATTAGAAGTCAGTAAGTTGGTGGAAATCGATCTTCCTTTTTCTTTAGTGGATCTGGTTTAGGGTTTAACCCAATATTAGTGTTCCTACAAGTTGTTTAATTATCTACATCTGTTGATTGCAGGGCATAGTCATTGGTCTAGCATGGGTGCGGTTGAGACTCTGCTCGTTACTCGGGCCATCTCATATGAAATACTCGGTACCCAGGTGCATCCTAATGGGGTTTCCTAAGGATTTTCCAAAAGATTTTCTTATATTGTGAATGGTACGAGGGCTTTTATCTTGACCATGCAGTTACAACTATGAATGGATGGTTAAAATTATACCTTGTTCGGGTTCTTTAATTAATTTGAGTTAAGCTAGAGATTAAGAGCGATTTTATAATCAAGTTTTCTGTTGGTGATTTCTGAGGACTAACCAATAAGTAATTACCCTTTTTCTTGACTGATAAGTAATAACCCTTGGCTATTGAGTCCTCAGTTTTCCCTTTTGGGGAAGAAACCCTTACAGGTTACTTGTTGTTTGTCCTTACATAGTCTTGGAACTTGCATGTGTATTTTTTTTGTTTCTCCAACTATCAATGAGATGCCTTTGTCTTTAGAATTTCGAGTTATCAATTAAACATGTATGGAACAAATAGCTTAATGCCTTTGTTTCCTATATTTATTGCAATGATTTTTCATGTTTTTATGTTCTATTTATTATGAGAATGTTTCTCACTTCCATTTATGTAATAAGGACTCATCGAGTGCCCGACTACTTGGGTAATTGTTTATAATCAACAATATGGTATCATTAATACTTTTATAGGTTACTCCTTATTGACTTATTATTGTTCTTATGGGGTTTAATGTAAATACAGGCTCTTAAATTTAAGCATGGATTTCTCATTATAAACATTTGTCTTTATAACCCTTATCATTTGAAGACCTCGAGGAACACTATTACCCAAAACCATCTCTCGGTTTCCCACTCATGACGTCTAAGAAGGGTAAATATGGGTTATAACTCCATCCCTCTCATGGTTAAAGAACCCTACTTACCCCAACTATCAGATGACAGTTAAGTTATTATTAAGTTCATTTTTCTAAAATAATAATTTACTTGGTGTGCAATAAGTTCTATTAACAATATTTTTATCTCAAGGGCCCCAAAACCTTCCCGTCATCTATATTGTATTTTGGGTTTTTATTCTTGTGTTGAACACAAAATCTTTTTTTTCGAAGAGCCAAGAATAGTTATAACAAGCTATTGTTAATCTTTCCTTTAAAGACAAAGAAAATAAGGTTACAATTTCATTCTTGTTTCTCATGCACAACTTTTTAAAAGAAAATATATATCAAGCTTGACCCTCGGGATGACATTCACACAGAACTATCTTCACATGCATAAAACATCAAAGTTGACCCTCCTAGTCATATTCACAGAGAACTTATGTTGTTCACTTCTGATACTAAACAACGTTAATCATTTACATATAAAACACAGCTTTTCAAATTCTCTTCCTTAACATTGTTCTACTCTATTTTATAATTCTGTTAAATAACTTGAGACTCATTTAAGCACTTATCTGTTAGCCAATATTCTAGAATTTACAGGAGAGGCCTTGCCACCCGACCAATGAGGATTAGGCTATTACTTCTCATTCCTCTCCCCATGCTTCTCAGTCCAAAAAAATTATTTAAGCAACAATTTTTGATTCATTAGCGTCAAGACCCTTTTCCAGTCCAGGCAAGAATATTTCTCATTCACACACTAAGTCTACGATCTAGAGTTTCCACTAGCTATAGTCTAGCTCAGGAATCCTCCTTCAGGAAGGGTCCTGCCTTTTTACTTTCCTTTCTTTCTATCCTCCTCCTTTCCCCTCTAGAGTTCTCTAAACCCTTTAGGGATAAAAGGGGAATAGTTGCTCTTAACTGTCCGGTAAAAATATAATTACTCGGGTCTCTTCCTGTAAATTCTAAAACTCAACATAAGAAGGAAAAAATCTTTTATCAAATAGACTTATTCCAATTCAATATTATTCCATATATGAATTACAAAGCTCACCTAATAACCAAAGTGATTACCAAATAATTACAATCACTTGGGGTTATCACATCTCCCCCCCTCGATTCGAACACTGTCCATTGTGTTCATCTCTTCTATCACCCTTGGAAACAAATCAGGATATGTCGCCTTCATAAATCCCTTGTTTTCCCACGTGGCTTCCTTTGGGCTAGACTATTTCCATTGTACTCTAACCTGGATGATAACTTTCTTTTGTAGCATTATTTCTCTCTGGTCAAGTATACATAGAGTTTCTACTAGAAACTCACCATCCAATTCGATCTATTATAATTACAATTAAATGATTAATATATTCCACTATTATACCAAAATTTATTTCTAGAAATTTTCTATTTTTTTTATTACCTGTATATCTTGCGAATTCATAATGTGTCTAAAATGATAAAAATATTGTTTTAGAAATGAAACATGAAAAACATTGTGAATAGCCTAGTAGGGTGTTGATGTTATGCCTTGACTAGCTGATATTCTAAGTATTTAATTAAGTATTATGTGATATCCTTCCTCATATCAGGTCAATAATAATCCTTTTTAATTGTAGAAAATAACTTGTGATAACTCACATGAGCAGTATAGGGGCTTCTATGGAATTTGTCTAATATGAATTATTTTATTGAGAGTTGATTACGAGCATACCTTCTTCCTCAAGAAATCAACAAATCTTCATTGTTGATACCATATTCAGTTTGTTTTCCAGCATTCTGAGCAAGTTTAACCTGTTTCCAAATATATTCATATTCTGGATCTTCCAGGGCAACTTCTTGAATCTGTTCACCAAAATTAAACTCTACTTGACTGTATGAAATCTCATATACATGATGTAGCCTTTTTCTTAATGCATTGGCCACCTCGTTCCCCTTCCCTTTAAGAGGTTTTATCTCAAAGACAAACTCACACAAAAATGCAATCCATCTAGCTTGACATGAATCCAAGTTGGGTTGTCTAAAGAAACTGGTTAAACTATTGTGATCCATCATCAACATAAATCTCTTCCCTAACAACTAGTGTCACCACACCTTCAAAGCATGGACTAAACTATTAGCTACAAGTAATAGGTAGAATACCTCTTCCTATGCTCGTTTAACTTACATGATTCGTAAGCAATCACTTTACCTTTTTGCATCACAACCCCCCTACACCTTCTTGGAAACCATAGGTACAGACTATGAATTCTTTTTCTAGATATTCAACCTTTTATACATGGGTGATAGTAAGTAATTGTTTCAAATTCTCAAAACATTGTTGACATTCTTTGGACCATCTAAAACTCTTGCCTTTCTTTTGTAAAGATGTGATTGGGTAAGCAACTTTAGAGAATCCTTTTATAAATATATGGAAATATCTATCCATTCCCATAAAGGAGCGTATATATGCTACGTTTGTTGGGATGGGTCACTCCATGATTGTTTAATTTTTTCTTTTGGTTCCACCTCTATACCTTTAGAGGAGATAATGCATCCTAAATATTGTATTTGATCTTTATAAAAGTCACATTTGGTAAATTTATCATAAAGTTGGTTTTCCCTCAAAGTTTGTAGTAACAACCTAATGTGTTCCTTATGCTCCTCCATACTCTTAAAATGTATCAAGATGTCACCAATAAAAATAAGAACAAACTTGTCTAGCTAAGGGTGGAAAATTTCGTTCATCATACTCATAAATGTTGTTGGAGCATTTGTGAGTCCAAATGGTAGAACAACAAACTCATAATGTCCATAATGTGTCCTTAACATTATTTTATGTATGTCTTCATCCTTAATTTGTATCTAGTGATAGCCTGATCGTAGATCAATATTTGAAAATACAATAACACCACTTACTTGATCAAAAAGATCATCTATTCTAGGAAACGAGTAGTTATTTTTAATCGATATCTTATTTAGTAGCATATAGTCTATACACAGGCGAAGAGTGCCATAGTTTTTTCACACAAATAGAACTGGTACTCCCCAAGGAGACACATTGGGGTGAATATTACCATTTTCCAATAGCTCTTAGAGCTGCGTTTTTAATTTTGTCAACTCGAGAACACTCATCCTATAAGGGGTTTAGAGACTATGGTGGCACCAGTAACCAATTCTATAGTAAAATCAATGTTCGTTTTGGGTGGAAATTCTAGAATTTGTTCTTGTAATACATCCTAAAATTCTTGGATGATTGGTATATTTTCCAAAACAGACATTATTTTCCTTAGAATTAGCATAAATGACCTGCTGAAATAGGGCATAGCTTGACGGCAAGGGCTAACCAACCTGCCATAGGGTATTAAATTCCCTGGTAGATGTATGCTGTATAACAATATAGCACACTGCCTTGGTGGCTAAATAAATTGAAAATAAAGGCATTGTGTTATATTGTTATACAGCATGCATGTACCAGGACATTTAATGTCCTATGGCACGCTGGTTAGCCCTTGCCATAGCTTGACATCCCTTCTAACACCATGGATTTATTTTCTAATACCCTCATTAGTAATAAAGTTAATTGTTTTATCTTTACAAATTACAAGACTCCAGCGATATTCTAGCCAATTCATGCCTATCAATACATTAGAGGAGCATAGCAGTAGAAAATTTTGATTTTCCTTAACTTCATGTCCAGTTGTATCAATTATGCAATTACCTACCTTTGCAATTACTCTTATTTTAGCTCTTGTGACTAGCTATACTAGCCAAGGGTTCCTGAATTTCATACTTTACATATGACATAAATCAACCATTTTTGGGCTAATACAACTTAGGATTGCACCAAGGTCTATCAAAATGGAAACATGATGGCTAAATATTTTACCTTCAAGCTCCATAATTGTTGGTTGACACTCCACTTGATGATCCTCCAAGGTTTCATTAATCCTCAGTATGTTACTTTCTACTTCACCAATGGTAGAGGCCTCTTAGATGTTTGTAGTTGACTATGGCTCAGTACAATGGGCGAAATTTTTATAATAATGGGATTCTCCATAACTTGAGCGTTGGAGAGGGGGCTTCATATTTTGATTGGGCTTTGTTTTACCAGATGCCTCATTATGTATTAGTTCATTTCGAGATGTAAATTTCTGTTGGTTCTTAATTGGAGGCCCAATCGACCCATTTCCAACTACACTTTTCATTCTTACTGTTCTTTCATTTCTGTTATTTAAGAAATTCTTTTGCCCCATTTTGTTTCACCAAGTCTTGGTGTTGTCTTGTTTCTGCTTCATTTGATGGTAACAATTTCAAGCCTTTAAAATGGCTTCATCCATTATATTTTGGTTATCGAAGTCTAAGTTATCTTTCATGAAGGAATGTAGGCTGCTAGTAAATCGATGCACTTTAGATTTTTCCTAATGGACATAAGGAACATATCTTAAAAAAGAGGAAAATTTAGTTATAAATTCATTGATGGACTGTTGTCCCAACTTAATATTGTGGAATTGTTTTTCCTTTTAATCATAAAACCAATCAATCAAATACTTATCTTTAAAATGTTTCTAAAAAAATTTCCAGGCAACTTCTTGCTCATCAATACCTCGACCAGTTTTAATCTCCTCCCTCCATAGGATGGCCTTCCTTTACAACTCGTACACTACTATCCTTTCCTTTATATTATCATCATATTCATATATTTTAAAATATATGTTCATATTTATGATCCATGTGTTCACCAACTCCTACACTTCTTCATCATAATTCAGAGGTTTGATTTTCTTAAACTCCCCTTGTAACTATTTTTTTTCTTTTAGGTCCTTTTCCACAGGTAACATTATCATATTCATCTTCACTACCCACTTGAACTCCCTCAAACTCTGTGTGATATTCTTGTTCCCTGTGGAACTCTTCCCTATGGCCTTCATCCTCAATAGGATTTGGGTTTCGCTCGTTTCGCTTCTCTGAGAGAATTTTCATGGTCTTCTCTTGCTCTAGTCACCACCTTTCATTGTCTGCGCTCAAATTCATCATTTCATATTTTTTCCTTAGAATTATCATAAACCACCTACAAATATAGACTTGACAACCCTTATGAATACACTTTTCTAACTGATGGGATGAAATGGGGTGTACCTTGACTTCCCTTCAAATACCCTGGATTTACTTTATGAAACCCTCATTAGTAAGAAAGTTAATTGTTTTATCTTTAAAAATTACAAATATCTAGTGATATTCCAACCAATCCTTGCCTACCAATACATCATAGGAGCCTAGTGGTATAAAAATTATATTTTCCTTAACTTGATGTCCAACTATATCAATTATTCAATTTTGTGCCTTTGTAGTTACTTTTATTTTAGCTCCTATAACTAGCTATCCTAGCCAAGGGTTCTTGAATTTCATGCTTTACATATGACATAAATAAACTATTTTTGGGCTGATATAACTTAGGCTTGCACCACAGTCTATCAAAACAGAAACAAGATGGCGAAATATTTTACCTTCAAGCTCCACCATTGTTGGTTGACACTCTACTTGATGATCCTCAAAGGTTGCATTAATACTCGATATGCTCCTTTCTACTTCACCAATAATAGAGGCATCTGAGATGTTAGGAGATGATTTTGGCTAACTGGAGTGGGTGAAATTTTATAATAATGGGGTTCTCCACAACCCTAGTGCTCGAGAGGGTGCTTCATAGTTTGATTGGTCTCTGGTTAACTATATCCCTCATTCTGTCTTAGTTCATTCTAAGATCTAAATTTCTGTTGGTTTTTAATTGGAAGCCCACTCGACCCCTTTTGACCTGCACTTTTCATTCTGAGTGTTCTTTCATTTTTGTTGTTCAAGAAATTCTTTTTCCCCCTTTTGTTTGACCAAGACTTCATGTTTTCTTCTTTCTACTTCATTTGATGGTAACAAATTGGAGCCTTTTGAATGGGTTCATCCATTATATCTGGGTTATCAAACTCTAATTTATCTTTCATGAAGGCATGTAGGCTGCTAGTAAATCGCCATGCTTTACCTTTTTGCTGACAAACGTAAGGAACATATCTTAAAAAAGAGGTAAACTTAGTTATAAATTCATTGATGGACTATTGTCACAATTTCATATCATGGAATTATTTTTCCTTTTCATCATAAAACCACTCAGTCAAATACTTATCTTTAAAATGTTTCTAAAATTGTTCCCAAGTGACTTCTTGCTCATTATTACCTCGAAAAATTTTAATCTCCTCCCACCATAGGATGGCCTTCCCTTACAACTGGTACACTGCCAATTTTTCCGTTAGATTATGATTATATTCATATATTTGAAAATGTTTGTTCATATTTATGAGCCATGTGTTTGCTATCACCTCCACTTCTCCATCATAATTCATAGGATTGATTTTCTTGAACTCCCCTTGTAACTATTTTTTTTCTTTTAGCTCATTTTCCATAGGAAACATTATCATGTTCCTCTTCATTACCCAGTCGACCTCCCTCAAACTCTGGGTAATATTATTGTTGTCTATGGAACTCTTCTATGTGGCCTTCATCTTGAGTAGGATTTGGATTTCTCTAGTTTTGCTTGTTTGAGATAATTTTCATGGTCTTCTCTTGCTCCAATCACCACCATTCATTGTCTCCCCTCAAATTCATAATTTCTTATTGAAGATGTTGTAAAGTATCTAACAACATGGAATTTGTATTTGGACCTTCTCTACCTAGTTAAGCCCACCTTTCTAGGTTTCCTTTTGGTACAAGTATTGCTTCTAATCTTTCGGATAATCCTCTTGGTGGAGTAATCCCTGCTCCTCATCTCACATTGGATCAACTTGTTTTCTTTATACATCAAAAATTAGTTTTTTTATATTCACATTGATCCCTTCAAGTGTCAGTGTAGGAACCTGAGTGCTCTTATACCACTTATCACACAAATATACACTATAAATCATAAAAAAAAAAAACAAAAAAAAGCTGTATTTACCTCCATAAATCATACAATCAACTTTTCATACATTTAACACATAAAACAATATATACCATATTGTAAGTCTAATAAATAAAGGTTACCATTTTAATTGATGTTTATAACAAATATGATGGATCAATATTGAAGAAAGGCTCGCCATTTTAATTTTATCGACGAGGAGTTATAAGGTAAGTCTTGAAATACATAGGGTGACTCTAATTATTCTAATGTTGGTTGTCAACTAGCACCAAATTCTCAAATCATCCAATGCACCACTTGGAGACGTTGCCACTGTTCATCTTGGAACTCTCTCATCTGATAGCTTCCGGTGACCCATGGTGGTTATCAATAACCAACCTGTTTTCCCTCCACTCCACTCAGCCTTTCCCGGGATTCGCTATGGAAAGGTTTTTTTCTCCAGCATTTCTAGTCGACTAATCTTTCTATTAGATTATTGGCCATTTCTCACCATCAGAACCAAGAGACTTCATACCCACACCAATGCAGTGACTAGTCTTTAGCTGCAAGGCAAATGTCCCTAGAACTCTGACATCAAGATAAACCCTATATACACATTTCTCTTTTGTTTTATTTTTCATTTCTACAAGAAATAATATCACTTCATGAGTCTCATCTTGACTAATATCTTGTCTTGTTGTTTTTACATGGAATTCAATCGAGCTCCACATTCTGGCATACTAATTTTATAAGTCGGTAAGTTGCTATAAACTGATCTTCCTTTTTCATCAATGGATAGGGTTCAGGGTTTACACTAATGTTAGTTTGTAGGTAATTTGTTTAATTATATACATCTATTATTTGCAGGGCTAAGTCATTGATCTGACATGGGTTTAATTGAGACTCTACTCATTCCACTAGCCATCTCATATGAAATACTCGGTACCCAAGTGCATCCTACTACCTTAATGAATTTTTCTAAGGACTTTCCAGAAGGTTTTCTTATATTGGGAATGGTTCTAGGGCTTTTATCCTGATCATACAATTACAACTATGAATGGATGGTTAAAATTATACCTTGTTCGTGTTATTTAATTAGTTTTATTTAAGCTCTGAATTGAGAGTGATTCTATTATCAAGTTTTATGGTGCTGATTTGTCCAAACTACCCAATAAGTGACTATGAAACTGTTCTGGATAGATATACATAGGACTGGTTTCGAAAATTGGTTATATATATATATATATATATATGTGTGTGTGTGTGTGTGTGTATAGTTAATTTCAGTATGTTGACTCTTTTTTGTTCTATGAATTTTGAGCTTCTAAATTAGTAATGTGTAGCCATGCCTATTATGATTTAACTTGGCTAAAAGAGTCTTGTAGACATAGATCACAGTTGCAAATATTTTATAGTTAAAGTTTGCTAATACACGTTTGGTTTTGTAGTGTATATAGGGGCTTGTCATCTAATTTATAATAGGAATCAACCTATTCTTCAAATTTGATTATCATTTCTATTGTTGCCATCTACTACATCTTGGTGGCATGGATAGCATGCAACCCGTCTTAGTATTTTCTCGTAGTCCAGTGTATACCCCTACCTTTGTTCGATTCTGACTGATATGCCATGCACTTCAATTGACCTCTTATTTCATTGTACATTATATAATACTCCAAGGCTCAGAATATATCACTTGTAACAACAATCCACCTGACCTTGAATCATATTTGATTCACCTCAACCTATGATAACCTTTCTAGATCTCGGTAACCCTTACTGAGCCTTGATAATGTTTATTTAACATTATATTTCTCACATATTTTTCCTTGGCGACATCTTTCCTTCTGGGAATCTGTACCCCCTTAGCCTAGGATTTCCAGTTATTTTTCCTAAAAGAAAAAACCTTATTTTCTCCTTGCAGTGCATTTATCCTCGGTCGATATCTCCCATCGAGGTGTAATATAAATCCATATATTTTAATTTAGGAAATTAAATTTAAATTTGATTCTTCTTGGACTCCAACATGTATCATTTACTTTGATGTTAGTTATTATGATTTCCAGCAATGGAAACAATAACTTTGTTTATTAATTTAAAAATTATTTTCCAACCGTAGTCAGTTTGTCTCAATCATAGTTAAACCACTAGTAATAGTAACCATCAAACAACTAACTATTTTAATTACAACAAGGGGTGTTACAAAAAGCACCCCAACTAATTCAACTTCATCTACTAGGTGAATTCGAAGATACACATGCAAGTCCGTGAAACTCGTCAACAGTTCCTTCTCAAACATAAAAACAATATTAGATATCTCTTAATGCCACCATTTAATGCTATCCATATGAATATCCTTTGATGTGATCCAATTTACAAATGCAAATAATTTAGATATGGCATGTCACAGGTCTTGGGGGAATTCACTGTTCACACACCCCTGCACCATCAGAGGATAATGACATTGCATGGTAAAAAGTACATTATATATAAAGTAATTATAAAATATCGCATTGCATAAAAACAAAATAAAAATAAAAAGTCATGCTTTTGACATACATACTCTTGGAAGGTTCAAATGGTCATGTGATTTCAATCCCGAGAAATGGTCTTCCACAATAAAGAAACCCCGTAGCAAAGACCCTTATAAAGAAGACACCCTCACACTCATTATAACTTCCTTTTCCAAAGAAAGATCATATTTATTTAAAACCCATGGGACATCACCTTCTCTGAAAGACCAAGAGGGACGAACCTCTCCTCTAGTTTCTTATCCTAGCCAATGTTTCTCTTTAGCTTTTGAAGAAATAAGCTCTCTCCTAATAACCAATGTTTCATTTTTTTTTTATGATATATGCCTCCATAGACAAGATGAAACATTTTTAGATATATGCATGGGATCTAATATGTGGGATTTAATATGCTCCCAATATGGGAGCTCATAAAAGACAAATTTCCTTTTCAGGCCGATGGGAAATTTCTTAACATAAGTGTAGAATAATTCTTGATCATTGAACATAGCTTGCCCATTTCAATCTAACATTTATGCAGAATCATTTTCCTTCTCCCTCTTATATTTTCTAAGTCATTCATTTGGTTTCATTATTGCATGCCTTTAGGTTCTCTCTGTTTACCATTGAAAGTGCATCTTGCTCTTTTCTAGGTGTGTACTTTTGTGAGGAATAACCTGAAGAAGTCATGCACTAGCTTTCACTGGTAGTTAGACCACCTAGCCTTCAGAGAAGGTCCACAACATTTACATAAATGATATGATTTTGTTACAATACTTGTGAAATTTTTGTATAAAGACTAGGACATTAGATACCATGAAGATCAAAACAATTGCAGCGAAATAAATTAATATGTGAAACAATATTATTACACATATAAACAAATAAATAAAATTTAATTCATTACAGAGAAATCCTAAGCTTGGATAATCATGTATGTTGTAAGAAAATATGCCATACAACATAAAACTACTCTTGGTTGTGATGGGTCTTGATACATCATGAACATGTATCTCTTCCCATAGTTCCTTAAATTCATCTATCAATGGATGTAAGTAGACATACATATACTTCACTTGTCTTCTGCTAGGGATTATGAGAGCCAAAATAAGATGTTCATTCTCAATGGACAACCATGGGGGGTATTATTATTGACCACTATTATAGGCCAAACAAAATAGATGGCGTTTTGGAGGGAATATGGGTTGACACCATCCATCTCTATGCTGAATGGTAGACTTCATTCTTCATCCTTGAATTTTTCAAGCCATGCATCCTCTATATGCTTCATGGCTATTGAATATGTTGGGATTCACATAACTCTTGACTCACTTTTATGTGAGGAATCTCCTACAACAGAACTAATTCTTTGCTACGAAAGAGCCTTTGAATCATTGGGATTATAGTCAGGTTCCTTAATATCTTAAGAGGGGGACCATGTAATTTACCCATTTTTTCTAGTTACGGTACCTGTCATGCCCACATCTCAGACATATCTCTTTCTCTACATGTTCTCCTATTTATAGAATACAATCATTCATATATTCATGATATGACATGTACTCAACACCCAACATTTTCAACAACTGATTTTCCTCTTCCGAACTACGCAATAAGACATTATCACTCAGAAGAACCTTCTATTTGCATAACTTGCAGTTGGTGGGGAATATAATTTTAGAATGTAAATATTTAACGTTCATAAAATTAACCATTTTTAATGTTAATCGTGGGACAAGATTTCTTAAAATATAAAGGACTTGATTGATCATGCAAGTGAATTACCTCAATATTGCAAGAAACATGCATTCAAAATGCCAAACTTTTCTTTCATGTTGTACAACAACATCATTATCCCCGCTGAGTAGAATTTGACTTGTTGTTAGGTGCAAAGACAGGGGTAGTGGAAGAAGATTTCAGGCTTTCAAATAAGGTATAAGTGATATGAGCATCAAACCATAGCTCATCCTTCTAGAATGTATCTAACAATATTGCCTCTATGATAGTTGTATCCTATAAGTAATCATCCATACCAACCTCTATCTGATTGCCTCTTTTTCCAACTTGAGATGAAAAAATGTTATTGTTGTAGTCATTCCTAACTAGTGAATTTAGACACAGTATGAATTGAATAGGTGGTTGATTCAAACATTAGTTGTATGCTTCCTCTCTAAGTCTTTCTTTGAATTCAACCTTCTCTTGAGTTGATGTTGGTAGACCAGAAGATTCTAGGTGGGTCGATCATCGTCACTAGAATCCTAATTTCAAAGCATATTGAACATCTTTAGTACAATATCAATGATATTAGTAAGAACATCAACGAAAAGGCTTAATGAAATTACAGTATACCAAAAAATTATTATCATCGTTCATCCATGATTACAATAGCAAGATCCCATGTTCCAATTCGAGGGTGAAGAGGTTGTCCATTTGCATATACCAACTACTTGTGACATGCTTCTCTTGATAAGAGCTTCTGACTTTTTTGAAATGGAGGAATATTTTCTACATCTCAACTGAATTCAAAATTAGGATCCTACAAATTCAGATATATTATTATTCAAATTGGCATGGATTAAGAAAATTGCAATTACATAATCGAAATATAAATAAAATCTAAACTTACTAGATATGGAAAGGGAGAACTTTTGTGAAGGACTTTGATTAACAATATGGAACGAGTTGGAATTTGGATAATTTACCATGAAGAATTGGCCATTTGATATTATTGATATTTTTTTCCCTCCATTTAAAAAAAAAAAAACAGAGATTAAATTTTGTATGCATAGCTAAAATTAATATGTAGACCATATAGCCATAATTTGAAGTTCAATATAGTTTTCAAACTATTTTTCAAGAATAAGGTGACTTTAAGCGGAAAATGTATACTTTGTACTATGATAATTCATGATAATGTCTCTTAAAGGATAATTTGATATTAATATGATATTTTGTGTTAAAATTAAATTTTAGATAGCTTTAAAACCCTATTGGGGCACTTAGCAAAACAAGTCACATTGATGTGTTTAAAGAACAACAAAACTAGTGCATTGAAATAATACCAGCACCAGTTACTGACATTCCAAAAAGTATAAAATATGTTGTCATATCAGTGCTCTTATACAAAGCAACATCAACGTGTTTAAATAAAAAAACACTAGTACACACCGGTTTCCAAGATTCTCAAAGTAAAAGCAAATTCTACCATCTCAATGCTCTTATAACAATTACAACACAGTCACATTTAGATACAAGCCACACCATTGCATTTAAATTTTAATCACACTCTTTTGGGATTTCAAAAAGAAAAAGAAATCGTATCATGTTGGTGTGTTGAAAATATTTGGCGCCTCAATAATGTCGGTGCACTTTACTTATAAATGAACTGGTGCTCTATACTGTCGAACACATCAATGTTTGTATCAAGTGAAAAAAATAGTGCAATTTTTTTTTTTTTAATTCAAATATGAGCGATAATTGATTTAAATAGTAAAAAGTTATTCATTATTTCATTATTTTTCCCAAAATTTCAAGGGAGTGATTTGTAAGAGAGACTTACTAGGAACACTATGTAGCGGAAAACTATTTTGGAGCAACTGAACTATTAAAAATATGAGAAGCTAAAAGGTATGTCGATTCACTTAATACCTTGCATTGTAAAAAAATTACGAATAATTGTTTTTTACAATATCTTTTATAGTTTAATTAAAAGAGAGGTCATTTTAAAATGAGACATACTATGAGTACTCTGGAGCAGTAAAATATTTTGGAATTGCAGAAAAATTAGAATTTAAAAGGTATGGTGATTCATATAAAACTCTACATAGAAAAAAAATTAAATTTTAATCTTAATTTTTTTTTTCTAAGTAAAAGTAATCTATTAATATGTACAGAAAGATACAAAGAGGACAAGGCCTCGACCAAGCTATCGTAGAGTATCAATAAAATCTGGATTGTCCTAACATTGGGGAAACTAATCTAGTGAGAGCAGAAACCTCAAAAATGGTATCACTTCTCAAGTCCAGACCCCACAAAAGAAAAAGTAAGATGTTCCTTGACGATTAGTCTAGATAGGAAACCAGAACCCAAGCAACACTAGCAAAAAACAAAAAGACAGCCATAGCGATCCTCGAACTATCATAAGGCAGCCCCTGCCTATTCTCCGTCCCTTGGTTTCTGCTCTTTGGTTCCTACCGATGTGATATTGCGATGTGATCTGATCACAATCACATATCGCTATATGTAAAGGCCTTGCCCTTTGGTCTCCCCATTTCGTGATCCATCGTCAGGTTTGCATCGTCGCATCGCACATATGAAGGTGTAAAGGCTTCGCCCCTTGGTTTCCGCTAATGCGATATTGTGATGCGATCTGTTCGCAATCACACATCGCTATATGTAAAGGCCTTTCCCTTTGGTCTCCCCATTCTGCGATTCATCGGTCCTCGTTTAATCGCCAATCCCCATTGCCTTCGCAACCTGCAGCCTGCGAGGTGCCGTGAGGAGTTATTAGGCTGGCCTTGGAATGGTCGTAGGGGGCCAAGTGGCCATCATTTCCACCGTCACCCCGTATCATAATCTTAATTTTGTGAATTACCACCCGCATCTAGGGGTTGAGCTTCCTTATGAACTAGGTCAGTGCAAATTTGAAGTTGATTGTGATCGCCGATGATGTTGAGAGGGCCATAATGTAGGATTTGGTCCTGATCAACTCTAATGTTTGCTAGGAGATCAACAATTTTGTTATTGTCCCTTTTAACATGCATAAAAGTTATTGCTCTCCTATTTCTTATCCATGTCTCTAAAGTTGCAAGCCTTGACAATAATCTCCAGCTATGGCCAACTCGCAAAGTCGCATTTCGTTGCTGGATTAGTGTAGCCATGTTGAGAGGGATTTGAGTGTCTCCTTCTATAAGCATGGGATAAAATTTGTGTTGATCAGCTAGCTTCATACCTTGCCATAGTTCTTCTAGTTCTGCCAAGTTGTTCGTGTCCCATCCTATGGATCGAAAGTACAGTAGTAGGGGTTGGCCCTCATGATTCCTGAATATGCCTCTGAATCATGCTTTGCCTGGGTTTCCCTTGGAAGCGCCATCAAAATTAAGCTTGATCACTTTGTTCGGGGGGTGTATCCAATGCGAGGGCGGCCTGGTTGCATTATGAGGTCTATTGGAGTTCAATTGAGCTTGTGCGAGCTGAATATTCCAATTATCCCATATGCTTAGTTCTTGTGGCTGTGTCAGAAAGTCCTCAGTCATCCATTGATGTAAAGAAAGAGTTTCTTTGATATTCTGACGTAGGTTATTCCATATGATTTCTATGGAGGTTTTTTTATTTTTGAAAATTCATTTATTTCTTTCCTTCTAGATTGTCCAAAGTAGGAGACCTGGCAAGATGGTCCACAACTTGTTGAGAATTTTGCTATTGTATGGCTTTGGAGTCCAATTGCTAATGGTGCTTTTGATATCCCCAAGAAGTCTACAGGGTCTCTGGCATCTGAAAGTGATCTTTTGCCAAAGCTGGTTGGCCATGTGGTAGGAATCCATGAGGTGCTGAATAGTTTCTTCATTGTTCTAACAATTGGGGCAGTAAGAAGGACCATGAAATCCTCGTTTGATTAAGTTGTCCCATGTGAGAATTCTCTCATGATAAAGCAACCAAATGAAGGTGGAGACTTTGGGCAAGATCCTAGTTGTCCATATACGGTTCCAGGTAGGATCAATTGGATCTTGAGAGTGAGACATTATTTGGTAAGCTTCTTTCGTGTTGTATGTTCCTCTCGGTGTGTAACCCCATCTTAGAACATCGCTACATGTATTAACTTTAATTTTCTTGTTGGTAAGCTCTTTGTGTATCTCCATGTTGTAATCTTCCACTTCTTGTTGTATTATTTGCTCCACCAGTTTCCGTTGCCTGAATCCCTGTGTATTGCTAGGATTCCAGTAATGTGATAGAGTGTTCTCCTAATTAGTGTCATTTTTATTATGATTTGTGTCTGGTATGAGTATTGCAATTTTGGGTCATTGTTGCCAGGAATCCGTCCAAAAATGTGTTGTTCTCCCATCCCTTATCTCCCAGAAGCTATGTTGATGGATGATGTCTTTGTGTTGCTTAACTGCGTTCCAAATTAAAGATCATTTGGGCATTGTAGTTATTCTTATTATTTATTGTTGCGGTCGGTTGTTGGCATAATTTGATGTCCATAATTGTGCCCATGGCTTCTGTGGACCAGAGACCCATTGCCACCATATTCTGGCTCCCAGCAAGATGTTGTTGTGTTGTGGATCGCACAAGCCGAGACCCCACTACTTTTTAGGCTTACAAACATTTTCCCATTTGACCAAGGCCCATTTTCTATTTTGTCCTATAGAACCCCATAAGAAGTTGTGTTGCAGATTCCTAATTCCCTTTAGTACCCATTTCGGAGCAGCAAGTACGGAGAACAAATAGAGGGGCATGGATTGTAGGACTACTTTAATCAAGACTAATCTGCTTACCATGTTGAGTGTCCTATGAGTCCAAGGCTAGAGCCTACTATCCATTTTCTCCAAGATTTGATGCCAAGAAACATGCTTTAAGGTGGAATCTATGAGTGGTGCTCCTAATACTGAGAAGGAAGCTTGGCTTGAGGGAAGCCTATGATTCGAGCAATGATTCTTTGAGTGGTAATAGGAGTGTTGAAGAAAAAAAATTGAGATTTGGTGGTATTGATGGTTGTTCCGAAAGCATCTGAGAATGTGTCTAGAAGTACTTTGAAGGTTCTGGCTTCATTAACAGAGGCGCACCCAAAGAGCATATTGTCATCAACGAATTGTTGATGTGTAATAGCAGTGGAGCCATGGACAGAGAGACCTCTAAGATCATGAGAATGAGCACAGTGCTTTATGAGACGGCCAAGACCCTTAGCCATAATGATGAAAAGAAATGGGGACAGAGGGTCTGCTTGATGAATTCCCCTTGATGGTGTTGGCATTATGATACAAGTGTTGTCCTTGATGGCAAGATGACAGATTATAGTGCAGCAAGTGAGTAGCAAAGAATTGATGATCAGACTACAAAGAATGAAGAAACATGAGTATATACGCAAGTTCACTATATACCAAGTCATGTACATAGGCAGGTTATACGCAGGTTCACTATGTACCAAGTCGTATATATACGCAGGTTCGCTATATACCAAGTAGGGTATACACGCAGGTTATACACACAGCTTCACTATATGCAAAGGAGCGTATACACGCGAGATTGCGGATCAAAAGTTGCGTATGCATATGCACGCACTTTCATGCACGGAAAAGTGTGTACATGTGGGAAAGCTTATTTTGAATCCATGGTATTTAGACCTATGGTTTTGGTCCTTGGTATTACGTCTGAAGTGTTGATCCTAAGTATTGGGTCCATGATATTGATTTGTTATGGTTTTGGACCACGGTATTGAGTAAGGCCTAAGACTATAAAAGGAGAAGAAGATCATTAGGCAAGTGGAATGGAGAAAGTCTTGAATATCTGATGTAGTATGAGATCCAGTATGCAGGATATGGGTTATGATGCATTGCTTGATCTGAGCTAAGGAGGGATCTCACTGGTTGATGGAGAAGAAGATCTAAGGATAGATCGGGATCTAATGGTTTGAAATGAACTATCTCTTTATGGTTGATTATGCTTATTATAGATCTGTATACTAACGCATGTAATGTTCTGAACTGGGTATAACTTAAGTCTGAAATCGCTGCAAGTCATGATTGAATATTTATAGATCTATACGCGGGTTGGCTATAGCGAAAGCGCGTATGTATGTGGGTTTTGGTTGATCATAGTAGTGTATACATTATGAAGTACGATGTTTGAAGTTGCAGTTGGGTCTGATTGTTATTGCAGATTTCTATTGTCTGCTCTGTGTTCTGGTGACTGTGTTGTTGACAGGCTTTCAGTGTTTTAGTGATTCAGAATTTGATGATGCTAGTATTGATTGTTTTGTGCTTAAATATTATTGATGGGTCCAGTATGAAAATTAGATGAAACGTGGCCTTTAGATGATAGTGTTGTGCTTCAGGAGTATCCAGTCTGAAAATTTATGAAACGTGATACCTGGAGGAAGAAAGAGAAGCTTGTTGCCTTCTGTAGGTCGGCACCTATGTACTAGTACATTAGCTAGTACAAGAGCTAAGGGGGTGGTAGCTCCCTTCCAATAGTAGTTGGAGAACGAGTAAAGGTTGGAGCATGTCACTAGGCCAGCACCTACATACTAGTAAGTGGATCATCTAGTACAAAAGCTAAGGGGGTTGTAGCTCCCTTCCAGGAGATTCTAAAGAACGAGAGAAGGTTGTAGTCTTTTGTAGGTACAGGTCTGCGTATTGGTATAAGACTGCACCAGTACAAAACTATTGTAAAAGAAGTTTCTTAATAAAAGAAGATAGAGACGACTTGGAGCAGGTGGTTTTCACCCACATTGGGTTTCTACCTTATATCATGGTGTTCATGTGTGCTTCCTGTGTGTGATGATCTGTTCTATTTTACTGCACCTGTTTACTGTACATTTCGTTAATAAAGTTCTGATGCACTAAATAAAGATCAATATTTAATGGATTAACTGAATCATAAGTATTCTGGATATACGCTAGTTGCATTAGACACAATTGTGTATACACGAGGGTTCTGTGAATTAAAACTACATATAAGCAGGTTGGTCCAAACGTAGAAGCGTATACACGCAGGTTTCTGGTTCTTGAAGGAGCGTATATGTATCTAAGTATGGAAATGAAAAGTTTTATTGATTTAATAATACTGATTCACCCGCCCCCCCTCTCAGTATTATTTCCAACAGATGAGTGATAAGATTTAGAGGGGATACCATTAACAAGGACAGAGGATAGCGGAAAGGAAACAATGGTCATTATCCACCTTACCCAGGTCAGGATGAATCCAAAGGCTGTTAGCACGCTCTTTATGTAAGTCCAACTGAGCTTATCAAAGGCTTTCGAAAGGTCAATTTTCAGTAGCATTCCGGCCTGTTTGCTTTTTTTGAGAGAGTGGATGGTTTCATGAGTGAGAATAATTCCATCTAGAATTTGGCAACCTTCGACATACCCAAATTTCTCTGGGGAGATGAGAAGAAGGAGGAGCGATTTGAGGCGATTGGCTATGACTTTCAAGATAATCTTATAGACAACATTGCAAAGGGAAATAGGCTTGAACTTCTCTGGAGTGCTTGGTTGAGCAGCTTTAGGAATAAGGGCAATGAAGGTTGCATTTGTTAGGATATTCCGACACATAGGAATAGTTAAGTTCAACTTGTTCTAGTATAGAGTTAGGTTAGCGTTAGGTAAAGTGTGTTTCTTTACCGTTGTACATTTTGTAACTTACTATCCGACGGTCACGATATGTAGTGATCCAACGGTTCATTCTCTCCTC
>APFE030963830.1:0-14982 GCA_000404065.3 Pinus taeda | reverse complement strand
TTCTCTCCAATATGTCCAAGCCTTTGATGCCACAACATGGTATTTTCTCCAGAGACCACTAGATTTTCTACTCCATTTTCAGGAACCATAGAACTATTGCACCCGTCAACAACAGTGCTACCTTGCAGCTTGTACAAGAGTTCCAATCCGAACTCCCCGCATCAATACCAGTGCTCCTCGAACCATCTTGCAGGTATCCTTCTCGAACACTGTCTTTACACCTGCATCATCCAACTTGCTTATAGAAATTAGATTTCTGGCCAACGCAGGAATATGCAGAACACCCGAAAGGGTTCTAACCCTTCCACCTTGCAACTTCAACTTTACTTTTCCGCGACCAATGATTCTAGCCTTCCTATCATCTCCTAAGAAGACATCACCACCATCGTAGTTCTCATACTCGCAGAACCACTCTCTATGGGGAGTGAAGTGAAAGGATGCACCTGAGTCAATCAACCATGCCTCATGATCTACATGTGTACTTGAAGAAGCCAAGTACACATCCCCACCTTCATCTGAGGTGGTTTTCGCTTCTACAGAAGAAGCATCATCAAATCCTTTTCCTTTATCAGGAGCTTTAGATTACACTCCCTTTTGAAGTGCCCTTCCTTTCCACATTTCCAGCACACCACCTTTATAGATTTTCCTGGAGATTTAGATCTCCCTCTAGATTTAGACTCCCACTCGATGACTTATTTTTGTTTCTATTATGGGACCGTCCTCGTACAGACAAGGCATCACCATTCTGGTTGTCCATATTTTCCCATCTCATCTCCTCCGTCAGCAAGGCTGAGACTATTTCATCAAACTGCAAAGCATTTGCATTGCTACCTATTGCAATAACCAGACTATCCCACGAGTCTGGTAGAGAACACAACATACTAATGCACTTATCTTCATCTGAAATACTAATATCAACAGATGATAACTGACTTACCATAGTATTAAATGCATGCATATGCTCTGTCATCGAGTCTCCATCTTTCATCCTCAGGTTATACAGCTTTTTCCGCAGGAACAGTTTATTCATCAGAGACTTAGATTGGTACAAAGTCCCTAACATGTACCACAAATCCTTCGCCATAGCTTCCCCTGATACATTTAGCAATACTGAATCTGAGACACACAATCGTATTGTGCTCTTTTCCTTCCGATCCAACTCCTTCCATTCTTCATCGATCACTCCTGTTGGTTTAGTACCCGGATCTACTTCAATCCACTGATCTTTATCCACCAAAAGATCCTCCATCTTGAGTTTCCACAACTCAAAACTCTGACCATTGAACTTCTCAATCTCTATATTTCCACTGCTTGCCATCTTCTTTCACCACCAAAATCGATCCTGCAGATCTCCCACTGAACAAGGTCTACCATAGGCCCGAGTGAAACCCATCAGCAACAAAGGCGTCCCCTTGAAGCCAAAACAACTCTGATACCAAATGTAGGTTTTAACCCTGTACAGAAATTACCTGCATACGAATTCTAAAACAAAGAAAATAAACAATGAGAGAGCATAACACATAAAACGCATATACACAGAGATTTCCCACTCGATCCCAAAACCGGGACTACCAGCTTGATTTTTCATTATGTTCCCGTCAATGTTACAATACATATTTATACATGCCGAAGCATCCAATACCATGGACCGAAAACCATAGGTAGGTTCACCCAACCTAATATAGGGTCCAAAAAGAATATAACATAACCCAACAGTGGCTTTTTATCTTTGCTCCAGGGCATTCCAAGTGGAAGACTGGTAACGCTACTGAAAGAGTTTGGGGTGATTTCAATGGTGAAACCTTTGAAAGTAACAGTGGCATGGGTCTTTGAGTGGGGTGCCAAAGAAAGGGAAAACTCTTGAGCCACTTCTTCATCAAACCCTCTAAATTTTTCGAAAAATGGCATCCAATTGGCTTTGGTGAAAATGGATACTACCTCGAGATGTTCATGGAGCCCAACTGAATTTATTGGCTCCTTCCTCATGAATCCTCCTGTAATTTTGCTTGCACGCTTATGGAACACCTCAGGTGGAGAAGGAGACAAGAATTTTTGCAGAAATAGGAAAATAGAGAAAAACTGTGTTTTTTCAAGAAACATGCATAATTTTTTAATGAAAGTCCTCTTCCTTTTCAAGCTTAATTCTTCCTTAAAGTTGCATCTCTCCTTACACATATGAATACCCACAGTGGGTTTATACAGAGCCTATCTCTTCAAGTCCAAATTTGAGCGAAAATCCCATGTTTTCTCCTGTAAAACTGCTTACTGCCTCTCCTATAGAAATGGTTGTAGGTTCTCTTGTAGAACTTGTTACTGCTCCTGTAGAACCTGTTACTGCTCCTGTAGAACCCGATAATGCTCCTATAGAATGCTGATAGGAGGAGGAGGACTGAAAATGACAGAGAGTGATGGTTTCGAGGCTATGGAGGTGGTATGGAGATTGCTTCATCTATGGGGATGATGCTGAAATGGAAGAAAAGGTGGTGGAGGAGTTCGAGGGGGAGTACTTATGTCTATTTTGAGATATTTCCAACGATGATGTGAGTTGGAAAAAAGGGTACATTGCCATTATTCGGACCATTGGTCCCCACTACCATATCATCATGAATCCTCATGAATTCTGCCCACAATCACTTCCCATCATTTGCATCGGAGTTTATACACCCACCACTACCTGTCCTTTGGATTTTTTGTGAGTTGACTAGGCACACGTGTGGTGGGATCTCTGGATGTCCGTAGTCGAACTGGATGAGGGTTACCAGTTAACTAGCCACTTTTCTAGTTTAACCCTAACCATCTCATTCATTCATCCAATTTTTGAATTATACAGATGCAATAGAGGAGAGGGTTAGACACTTACCTGCAGGTCGAATGTTCGTGCTGCGGTGCTGCTTGGTTATGTTGCTACTGCATGCTCGAATTTTAGTGCTGCATGCCTGTATCCCTTCTGCTATATTCTTTTTGCTTCTTGATATGTGGCTCATTTGTTTTGTACATGTACCCTTTAGTTGAATCTTGCTTCAGACATCCTCTACATTCCTGTGGCTAAACCTATTTCTCTGTTGGAGCTTGATTTTAAGGGGATTTGCTACTACAGGAAATCCTACAGGAGCTCCTATAGCTGCTTCTCCCTCTAAAATTTTTAGCTAATTCTTGTGTTGGGAGCTGTGAGGATGCTACTAAAGATACTGATGGCAATGGAGAGGTATTTGGTAAGCTACAGGTGAGTTGTGGAGGTGTTGTTCTTTTTATTTCCTTATATTTTTTAAACTGATTTCTGAGTTTTTTTCTGCAGGAAGGAAAGAAATCGATGGAAATGAGGTGGTGCAGGTGTGGGATGGAGGGTTAAGATGGTGGATAGCTATAGGATGGCCTACATGCTCTCTATGAAAATCCCCAGCTCCTCAAACTATTTTTAAAAGCTATTTCGGGCTCTCTGTGATTTCTACAGGAGCCTCTTGTAGAACACACAAGGCCTCTTGTAGGATACACAATCTTCAGAGAAAAAACACAGAGAGGTGGAAAAAAAAGGTCAGAAATGATGGAGAAGAGGATAGAGGATGAGTAATAGGCTTTGTGGCATTTCCTCTTGCTTCCTGTGGTCCACCTATATCCTGCAATCCATTTTAAAAGTCAATTTCCTCTTCATTTTTTTTTTTTTTGAAAATACAACTAGACCGCCTCTAGGAGGTTTTCACCCTACTTGCCTGCCCTGGGCACCTCCAAGGGAGGTTTTCAGCTAGGGATCTTATTCTCTCTCTCTCTCTTTTTTTTTCATCACTGGGCCGCCTCAAAAGAGGTTTTCAACCCAATGATGGGACTCAAGCACCTCATAGAGGTTTTCACTTGAGTCCTTATTATTTTTTCTTTTTTCTCATTGAGTGGGTGGAGTGGAGGCTAAGACCTGCTCCATTGCCAACATTGTCTTATTCAGATCTTTAATAAACTCTCGCTTGGAGAGAGGCTTCTTGTAAATTTTCAACCTATGTCCATTGACAAGCATGGGGATGGCTTCCTCATCAATGGTTCTGATCAAAATTGAACCATTGTCGTTGAATTTTTCTATAGTGTAGGGTCCCAGCCATCTTGTCCTCAGCTTTCCTTTGAAATATTTATACCTTGAGTCATAGAGAAATGCCCAATATCCTTCTTGGAATTGCTTCTCCTTGATATTTTTGTCGTGCAATATCTTTCTTTAAAGCTGGACTACCTCTGTGTGGAGAAGGGCCTGAAATATTTGTTCATCCAATCCATTGAGCTGGAGTAAGCTTTCCCTTTGTGCATGGCTAAGGTCTAGGTCCAGTTGAGCTGCCATCCTTAGTGTGTTGTATTCAAATTCTATTGACAGTAAAGCCTTCTTCCCATAGACCAGTTCATAGGGTGTGAACCCAGTGGTGGTCTTCCATGTGGTGTTGTAGGCCCAGGTGGCCTCAACCAATCTATCTACCCAATCTTTTCTGCTGCTTCTCACTACCTTGATCAGAATTCCTTCCAAAGCTCTATTAGTGACTTCCACCTACCCTTTGTCTTGTGGAGGGTAAGGGGTAGAAGTCCTGTGCTTGATTTTATGATGTGTGAGCAGGTCTTCAATCAAATTGGAAGTGAACTGATTGCCTTGATCTGTAACCAATTCTCTTGGATACTCGAACTTATAGAAGATTTTCTCTCCTAAAATCTTAGCTAATTTTTCCTCTGTTGTTGCCTTGATTGCTTTTGTCTCTACCCATTTTGTTAGGTAATCAGTGGACAAAATTATGTATTGCCTTTGTTTTGAAGGAGGGTTGATAGGACCCATAAAGTCCATGCCCCACTTCTCAAATGGCTCAAAACCCACTTGAGGTTGCATGGGAATCTCATCCTTTGGTGTAGGTTTCCCCATCATTTGGCACAAATCGCATTGGCTGGTATATCTCTTCACATCTTGATGAAGAGTGGGCCAATAGTAACCTGCTTGCAAGATTTTAAAGGCAGTCTTTTTTGCTGCAAAATGGCCTCCACAAGCCCTGTCATGACAAGTTAGGAGAATGTAAAAAACTTCCTCCTCCCTAACACATCTTCTCAAAATCTGATCTGAGCCAAGTTTGAAGAGATTGCCCCCAATCCAAGTGAAAGGGACGCTTTTCCTCACGATTTCGCTCTTCTATTTTGAGAACAGGTGTGGTGGGAACTGTGTTGAAACCAAGTAATTTGCTATATTATCAAACCATGGAGAGAGTATTGAGATAGGAAATAGGTTCTCATTTGGAATTTGATCATCCACCATTCCTCCCTCACCTGCACGCAAATCTACTGTAGACAAAAAGTTAGCAACAACATTTTCTTTACCAGGCTTATCAACAATGGTTAAATCAAACTGCTGTAGTAAAAGCAACCATCTAATAATGCGAGAATTTACATATGGTTTATTCATTAAATACCTAATTGCAACATGATCGGTGTCTAAAAAGGTTTGATAGCCTGTGATGTAATGCCTGAACTTATTTAAGGAATGCACTACAGCTAGGAGTTCCTTCTAGGTGACCATGTAGTTCAATTCTGCCTTGGACAAATTTTTACTTATAAAGTATATGGCATAAGGTAAATTTTCATCAATCTGCCCCAAGGCTGCTCCTATTTCTTTTTTCGAGGCATTTTTGTGAATGTGGAAAGGTAGGGCCCAGTTTGGGCCTCTCAAAATTGGGGCAGTCACAAGTTTGTTTTTCAAGGTATCTAGGGTTTCTTGAGAGTTTTCAATCCATATGAACTCGACATCTTTTCCCAAAAGACCAAACAACAGAGAGGCTAACTTACTGAAATATTTAATTAATCTTCTGTAATATCCTGCTAAGCCTAGGAAACTTTGGATATCTCTTACATTTTTAGGAGGTGCGACCCTTTGGATGATGGCAATTTTGTTGGGGTCCACCTGAAATCCTTGTTGAGATATTGCATGACCTAGCACGGTTCCTTCAATCATCAAGAATTCACATTTTTTCAGACTGAGAGACAGGTTCATTTCAATACACTTGTCCAAAACTTTTCTCAGGTTAGATAAAGCTTCCTGGAAGTTAGAACCATAAGGATTAAAATCATCGATATATATTTCCACTGCATCATGAAAAGGAAGGACCCGTTATGAAAAGGTACCCCAAGGACAAGTGAAAGTGGTCTTATCTTGGTCTTCCAGGCTGATTTGGATCTAATTGTATCCGCTAAACCCATCTTTGAAGGAGAAAAACTTTTTCCCCACTAGACCATCCAACACTTGATCTATGAAAGGCAAAGGAAAATGGTCCTTTTTAGTGGCTTTGTTCAGTTCCCGATAATCGACACAGATTCTCCACTTACTATTTTTCTTTGGCACTAGCACCAAAGGAGAGACCCATTCACTATTAGAGATGGGGTAGATGAATCCTGCATCCAGTAACTTTTGCAATTCTTCCCTGACAATGTCTTTAAGGGCTAGGTTCATCCTCCTTTGAGGCTGCCTGACTCGTTTGCAATCTTCCTTAATGTAAATGTGATGAGTACAAACTGAAGGGTGCACTCCCTTCATCTCCTTATAGCTCCAGGAAAAGGCATCTAAATGTTTTCTCAATAAGCTACACAGTTCCTTCTCCTGGGAGGTGGATAGGGATGAGTTTATTTTCAAGGTTCTTTCTGCGCCAAATTTATATTCTTAACACGGAGAGAGGTCGGTTCGGCCCCACAGATATCAATTAAGGGATTGTCTTGGGTTTCTTTCACTAGATCTTCTAATGGAAAAATACTGGGGGTGGATTCTGAATTAAATTTTCAATGATATCATCCTCATCCTGTGATTCCCCCCTCATGGCAGTTTCTACTGCACACAGTGGTGCATAATAGACTTCATCCTCATCCTCCTCCTCCAACTAGAGAGGTAGATCATGTTCTAGCAGGGGTTGGGCAGGAGGGTATAGGATTAGTTGTTTGGACATATGCTCATTCTTGATTGTCATGTTCCCAGCTCGACAAGTGATGTAGGTATCTGCAGTAGCCAACCAGGGTCTTCCCAGGATGAGAGGATACCTAGTAAGCTTTGCCTTCGGCTGGAGAACTAGGAAATCAATAGGGTACTCTCAAGAATCAATGGAGACCATCACATCCTCCACAATCCCCTCAAGGGTCATGGTGGAGCGCTTTGCTAGCTGTAGTACTGTTGTGTTCTTTCTCAAGGAGCCCTGGAGGTTGAGTTTGAGCATGGTTTCCTTTGTCATCACATTAATGGCAACTCCCAGATCAATCAAGGTATGTGGGATCATGGTGCCATTGATGTGGACGTCAATCCAGGGTCTAAATATTTTAGATAGATTACCTGCCCCAACATCTGGTCGGAAAGTTGTCCTATGACATTGGTGGTTGGGGCATCTCTTCTGCGCCTACCTGGATGCCTGAAGCACTTCTCTTTGATCATCTTATTGTATATAGGCACGTCCTTTATGGCTTGGAGAAGTGGTATCTTTACACATAACTGTTTCAATTCTCCCAGAAGTTCAGTTTCTTCTGGGGTGGGTTGTGTTGTCCCTGATAATCTCTCAAGAAAGGGTGGAATTGCTTTCGGTTCACTTTCCTCTTTATCTTCCACAACATCGTAAGGGGGAGGCTGGATATCTGGGAGAACCTTCCCAGATCGTAGGTTAATCTCCTGAATCTCCACAGCATAAGTTGGGCATGATGGTTCCCCACTAAATACTTGATGAGCCTGTCTGTTGTTTGGGTTCGGGTTCAATTGAACATGCATTTGGGGTTGCCCTGGTGGAGTAGAAGACAATGGTTGTAGTTGAGTAGGTGGTGGAGGCAAAAGAGCGGGAGGAGAGTTGTACTTGGGCCTCCACTCCTGATGAGATGCATTCCACTCAGGTTATGGCTGAGCATAGGAGTGAAATGAATGAGCGGCTGGTTAGGCATGATATTGAGATGGATATGTCCAAGTAGGAGGTGTGGACCAGGAAGGATGAGTAGGGGGACCCCAAGAAGGTATGGAAGTGGCTTGATTGGGGTTGTAGTATGCCTAAGATGTCCCTTGCATTCCCTGCTAGTATGGTGTAGGTCCATGCGGTCTCTTTTGGTTCATGAAATAAAGTGGTTCAGTGGCTCCTTTGGCCCCTTGGTATACAGATTTAAGTCTGAGCAAGGAATGGAACTTATCTATAAAATGATCTTCTTCACATATTGAACAAACCTCTATAGATTTCAATGGACATTCGTTCCTAGGATGCCTTTTGGTGCACCTGGGACAAAAAATGGCCAAAGCCCTCTCATCTTCCACTTGTTTCCTTTTCATATGCAAGGTATCCTTTTGCATGGCAAGATTTTGCAACATCTCGCTCTTAGAGTCTTCCAACATGTGTCCAAGCTCACCTTTTATGGATGAAATGGATGAGGAGGTACTGGCTATGGGTTGACTCCCCCTACTTCTCTTTCTCACTGCCCTAGAATGGTTTGTAAAAACAGTGTTTATGTATTCATAAGGTAGTTGGTAGATTTCTCCCCCAGCCAATAGATGAAGGGTGTCTAGAAGGTCTTCCGGAATTCCCCTGAGCAGGACCAACTTCAGTGATTTGGGGTTAAGTGTGCACCTGGCCCTTTTATAATTGAGGTAGAACCTCTCTTCATAATCTTCTAATGATTCATCACTTCCCATGGTCATTCAAAAGATTTATTCCTTGGTGTTTTTTGACCTACAATAGTCTCGATATTAATTATTAAAGGATTGCTGCATCTGAGCCCAAGTTGTGATGCTATTTCTGGGTAACCCCATGAACCAGCACAATGCTGCATCCTTAAGGGAAGAAGGAAACAAGTTCAAATTCTTCTCATCTTCTACATAGTCATAGGTTCAACAAATAACAACAAAATCAAATAGGAAGGTGTCAAGATCTTCTGTAGTCAATCCATGGAAGTGAGGTAGGGTTGAAGGGCTTATGCTATTCATTTTAGTGTCCCCATTGGTCTCTCGGATGGGAAAGGTACCCTCCACTCTTTCTCCATTCCCCCTAGCATTTCTGTTTTCAGCCATTGTCTCAGGAGGGATGTTTTCTTCCTCTTCTTCTCCTATAGGTTCTTCAAATATCTCTGGTTGCTCCCTTAAAGGTTCTTTTGGATCACTACCACCGAAGAAGAGAGAAGGGTGGCTTTGTGATGTGGTGGGGGTGTTGTGTAGGAATTTCCCTGAATTATCTTTGTTCCTACGAGGCATGAAAGGAAATCTCTTTTTGGGTGATTTTTGTTTTTTTCTGCTTGCACCTACAAAAATGAAATTGATTGAACAAACAAATTGCAACTACTGAAATGAATTTCCTGAAATGAATTTTCATAATTGAAATGAAAGCAAGGAAATGACTAATCTACCTTTGCTGAAATAGAAATTGCAGAATTGAAAGGACTAATCTACTTTCGCTGAAATGAAAATTGTAAAATTGAAAGGACTAATCTACCTTTGCTGAAATGAAAATTGCAAAATTGAAAGGACTAATCTACTTTTGCTAAAATGGAGATTGCAGAATTGAAATGAAAGTAAGGAAATGTAGAAATTGAAAGAAACAACTACTCTACTTTTGAGGAAATGAACTACTTAGCATAATGTTGCAGTAGAAAATAGAAGAAAAGAATTAATCACAAAATACTCTGACGCTTCCCCGAAAACGGCGCCAAAAAGTGGTGAGCATTAGTATTGCAGCAATAATGCTGCAACTCCTAGGGCTTCCTACTTTACTTGTATCAATCCTGTTGTTCGTAACAAACTTGGAAGCGACGGTGCTGTATGCACAAGTACTAGTTCTTACTGCAGGTTGTCACTTGGTCAGCTAGTGCAAGATCACTAGGAGCTCAAGCTAACTTCTATGATTTCCAAAAGAAGCTTTATGTGTGATGAAAGAAAGGAAAGCTCACTCTATAGAGGTTACTCTATTTGCAGAAAGGAAAAGAAGACTAAAATGTAAACTAAACCTAGCAAACCCTAATTAACCAACTAACCCTACTTTTGTAGAAAGAGAGATGAAAAGCCATAAAATGAATTCCATTACCTACTTAAAAAGTAAACAACATCTATTCAAGCTATTTCTAGGAGGAAATGAAAAAAAACATCTTTTTGGGTTTTTATGTATTTTATGTGAAATTGTCATGCACGTAATTTATTTGTTTGTGGACGTGGCAGCGATTAGGTGGCAATGGAGGGTGACTTTGAAGTTTGCAGAGGTGTATGAAGGTGTGGGTGGGTCCTAGGAGGCCTCTGGTAACTTTCTGGAGGCTTTCCCTGCAATCAGACTTCAAAAAGTCACCTACAGGAGGTTGCAGGGGATCTACAGGAGGATCTACATGAGATGCCGAGAGCTGTTTTAGAGGTTTTGAAGGTCAGAAAAATGGTTGGATAGGGTAGCTAAAGGCTATAAGGATGTTTTCAGGTGTCTAAGGTCCATCTAGAAGGATTAGGAAAGAGAGAGGTGGTTGGATTTGTTCAAGGAAAGGGAGGAAAGTTTATGAGAAAAGTGCTAAAAATTAGGGCAAATTTATGAGGGGCTGTGAATGACCTGTGGAACATGTAGCAAAGAGAGATGGTGGTGGCTAATTTATTGACTTATTATGAGCAAATATGTACTACAAGAGAGCTGCAAATCAAACACTGAAACTGAGCAAGTAAAGAAACTAGCTGCACCAAAAAAACAGAATTGTATCTCTTGTTAACCTAAATTTTGATATAGGAAAATAAAATGTTGAACAATGATATATGGAAAGGAGTGCATGAAAGGAGATTTATTGTAGAAGTAGAAATGAGCATGACAAAATAGATCTGAAGCAAAGCATTAACCTCTAAATCAAACTACAACACTAGAAATTGCACGGAGAAGGAAAATCTGTGTTTTTGTGGCAGCAAGCGGATCTTGACATCAGTTCATGGTCCCAAAGGGAGGAAAGGAGGTCAAAGCTCTATTGATGTCATTTTTGTATCTTTCTCTTATCACTATTTAACCTACTTCAAAAAACTAAAATGGAAATAGCTATGTAAATCACCAAAAATAACCTATTCTAACCAAGGAATAAACCTATCTAACAACAACTAATTCATAAACTGCAACAAAATATATAAATACAAAGCAAGAGGTGCTGGGAAACTTGGTTTAGGCCTTAAACCAAGAGCTTCAGCCCTCTGAGCTGACTTAGTGCTAGCACAAAAAATATTTCATCTTCATTATCAAAATAATAGTCACATTACATGAAACTGTCCACAAAAGTAAGCTCGAAATGAGCTAAGCAAAAGCTGCAACAAAAGTGCGAAAATTTGACTAACATCCAACAACCTACTTGGGCCCTAGGCCTCTCTATTTATACAACTAGATCTCCCAAAGCTCTCCTAAAATTATGGAGGCTTGGCTCCCAGGACTTGAGATAGACAACAATTAACCTGCACTTGCTTGGCTACCTCTTTGATGCATTGATGTGCTGCTTGTGCTCCAAGCTTTCTGAAGGAGTATTCAAAGTAGGGAGTCATCAATGAGGGGAAAAACATCCTATAAATCCTATCCCTTGTCTTCCTCGAATATTGGCTGCCAAATGCTCATTAAACATTTGACTTTGTCTCAAAATTGACCAAAAATCTGCATAAAGCACACATTAGACTTCATGGCATAATGACTAACCCAACTCATTCTATTAGCATAAATATAATAAAAAACATGCAATAAACTAATGATAATGGTGGAGTAAGCTAAGTTAGGAGGCCAAATGAGCCCATATAATTACCCATTTATGGGGCTCCTCATTTGGCTGTAACAGTCTATCTTCATAGCTCCATGTACTAACCCCATATTTGAACATAATCTCTACAACCAAACTGCTTCCTGGATTGCATGAGTGGCTTCCATGTATTCTATCTTTTTAGTTGATAGTGCCACTAAAGATTGTTTCTTACTCATCCAACTGACTACACCTCCAAATAGGTTAAACACATACCCACTTTTAGATCTTCTTTGATCCAGATATTCAGCCCAGTTTGCATCAACAAAGCCACGAATATCCAACACTCTGTCCAATCATGTTCTTCCTTGGTAGCACAAACCATAATCACTAGTGCCACATAAATACCTGAAAACGCGCTTCACTGTTGTCCAGTGCTCCTTCCCTAGTCTTTATATAAACATGCTTAATACTCCCACTGCATGTGAAATGTCTGGTCTAGTACAGACCATCACATGCATCAAGCTACCGATTGCATTTACATATGGAACACGGGACATGTCCTCTTCCTCTTATTGTGTCTTGGGACACTATTCAAGAGATAACTTTACACCTACAGGAATAGGAACCTTCACCGATTTACTATCCTGCATATTAAACCTCTGCAATATTGTCTCGACATACTTCCTCTGGTTTAACCAGAGCTTCCTCTTTGTTCAATCTCTTTTAATTTCCATGCACAAAATATAATTTGCAGCACCAAGATCTTTCATGTCAAATTTGGAGGACAAATGGGTCTTCTAATCCTGGATAATTTCTTTGTCATTTCCAACCAACAACATATCATCCACATACAAGACCAAATAAATAATAGGGTCACCAATTAATTTAAAATACACATAGTGATCTACTTTGCTTCTGGTGAAGCCAAGTCCCCGTATAAATGTATGAAATTTCTGATACCACGTCCTGGGTGATTGTTTTAACCCATACAAAGACTTCTTTAACTTGCATACCTGTTCTTTCTTACTTTTCACATCAAAGCCTTCATGTTGCTTCATGTAGATCTCCTCTTCCAGATCCCCGTGAAGAAATGTTGTCTTCACATCCAATTGTTCTAACTCAAAATCAAAAGCAGCAGCAACAGATAAAAGTAATCTAATAGAAAAAGTATCACCAAAATCAATTCTCAGCACCTGGTAATAACCTTTTGCTACCAACTGAGCTTTGTATTTCTACACCTTTCCTTCTACATTTTTCTTCTTTTTGAACACCCATTTGCTGCCAATGGGTTTCCTTCTAACCGACAACTCAACAAGATCCCAAGCCTCATTTTTGTGCAAAGATGCCATTTCATCAACCATGGCCTCTTTCCAGAGTTTTCCATCCTTTGAATCTACTGATTCCTTCACAGTTTTTGGATCATCATCTGTAATAGATAAAGAAAAATTTGAACAGAATGCAGATGGACTATACCTTTCTAGCTGCCTTCTTTCTTGAACTGATCTTCTCACACCTGGAGTTTGTGGCTCTTCATATTCTGATTCCTCCTCTCTTGTAGAGTAAAAGTATTCCTCCTTTAGATCAAACTCTATCTTCTCAGGTTCCTTTGGTTGGAGTTCATGTTTAATAACATCTTTGACCTCTTTGAACACCACATCTCGGCTGTACACAACCTTCCTTGTTACTGGGTTCCAAAGCTTATAACCCTTTAAACCATCTTTATACCCAATAAAGATGCACTTTTCAGATTTACTATCCAACTTGGTTGGTTTCTCCTTGGGAACATGTACATATGCATCACATCCAAATACCCTTAGATGTGAAAGAGAGGGTTTCTTACCAGTCCATACCTCTTGTGGAGTCTAATCCTCCAACGCTGATGAAGGTGATCTGTTGACCAGGTAAAATGTTGTCTCCACTGCCTTTTCCCATAATTTTTGTCCTAACCCGACACCACTGAGCATGCTTCTTGCCCTTTCCATCAATGTCTTGTTCATTCTTTCTGCAACTCCATTTTGTTGAGGTGTATATGGAGTAGTATTCTTCCATGCTATACCACACTTCTGACAGAATTCTTCAAATTCCTTACTGTAAAACTCTCCGCCGTTATCTGTCCTCAACACCTTTATCATCTTTTCTGTCTGGTTTTCCACTAGAGACTTAAATTCCTTAAACCTGTCAAAGACTTCAGATTTCTTCTTAGGGAATATATCCATGTATTCCTTGAGAAGTCATCTATAAATGATACATAGTACATAGGCTTACCCAGTGATGGAACCTTCACAGGTCCAAACACATCACTGTGCACTAGCTCTAATATCTGTTTCACCCTCTTACCACCAGAGGGGAAACTCACTCGATTCTGCTTCCCATATACACAATTTTCACATAAATCAAAATCTAGAGAGCTATTACTCATACCTTATACCATATCTTTGCCATGAAGTATTCGAAGGCCCTTCTCTCTAATATGTCCAAGCCTTTGATGCCACAACATGTTCTTCTCTCTAGAGACCACTATATTTTCTGCTCCACTTTCAAGAACCATAGAACTGTTGCACCCATCAACAACAATGCTACCTTTCATCTTGTATAGAGTTCCAATCCAAACTCCCCGCATCAATACCAGTGCTCCCTGAACCATCTTGCAGGTATCCTTCCCGAACACTGTTTTTACACTTGCATCATCCATCTTGCTTACGGAAATAAGATTTCTGGCTAATGCAGGAATATACAGAACACCGAGAAGTGTTCTAACCCTTCCACCTTGCAGCTTCAACTTTAATTTTCCGTGACCAATGATTCTAGCCTTCTTGTCATTCCCCAAGAAGACATCACCACCTTCATATTTCTCATACTCGCAAAACAACTCTTTATGCGGAGTGAAGTGAATGGATGCACCTGAGTCAATGAACCATGCCTTATGATCTACATGTGTACTTGAAGAAGCCAAGTACACATCCCCACCTTCATCTGAGGTGGTTTTCACCTCTACAGAAGGAGCATCATCAAATCCCTTTCCTTTATCAAGAGCTTTAGTTATACAACCCCTTTTGTAGTGCCCTTCCTTTTTGCATTTCCAGCACACCACCTTTACAAGTTTTCTTGGAGATTTATATCTTCCTCTAGATTTAGATCTCCCACTCGATGACTTATTTTTTTTTCTATTCTGGGACCGTCATCATATAGACAAGGCATCACCATTCTGGCTCTCCATATTTTTCTGTCTCATCTCCTCTATCAACAAGGATGAGACTATTTCATCAAACTGCAAGGCAGTTGTATTGCTACCTATTGCAATAACCA
>APFE030963827.1:267527-291095 GCA_000404065.3 Pinus taeda | reverse complement strand
GAAAATATGAGTGATTTTGAATAATTGTTTAAGACAGATTATATAACTGATGTATGCATCATATCTTCAAATAAAATTAATGTTTTCCATATGTTGTTAAATGAGAAGTTATGAATCATTTTTATGTTGTTGGATTCTGTCTTAAGTATGATAAATTTTATTGTTTAAATATCTACAATGCAATATCAAATTAGAGATATAATCTCTGTTTTATTCAGTATACAAATAAAGACTTTTGATTTCATTGAGTGATATACTTTGTTCATAATGTCATGGTTTTTTAATTTTATAATTGAAAATTTTTCAATTTCTTTTGTATCTAGCATGGTGTGGTTGAAAACATGTTAAATTTATACTTAGGAAAGAAAAATGATATTCTACCAGAAACATTAATGTGTTTTTTCCTTAATTTGAGACATAAAAAATTGGTTTTATTAGCATTTTTTAAAAAGTTTGAAAATTGACCCTAAAAAAAAAACGTTATTCCAGTAGCATCAATTTTGTTTTGAAGCTATATTTTGCACGACAATTTCGTAGTAAATTTTGTAGTCACCGCCATTTTTAAAACACGTTCAAAATTGGCACCTAAAAAAAAAACATCGTTCCAGTATACACACTTTTCGTTTTTAGCACTGTTTTTGATGTTTTTTTGGGTTTTTTGGCCAGAGTTCCCATTTCGAGTTTATAGTTCCCGTTTCAAAGTTTACATTGTTATATCCTCAACTTCCTTACTCTTATCACTAGAAATGTTCACTACAAATAACTTGCACAATTTCCTGTGACTACGCTTTTCTTGCACAATCATCACCATCCTAACTGGTGTATATTTCTTCTTACCATATAAGATTCTTGGTTCTCCATTGTCATCAACACACTCAATGGCTTTGTCATAACAATATACCTTAGTTCTATAAAGATACAACAAGTCCATGCCCAACAACATATTGTATGAACCCAATGGTAATACCTTCAAATGTGTTGTGGTAGGCATGCCATTAAAATCAAATGCACAAGCTCTTATCCAATGATGAACTCATTTATTTGTACTTTTAGCTAGTTGTACTAACCAATAATCTACATGCAATTCCTTATTCAAACAACACTTTTCCACCAAGTCAGGACTAACCACTACAAGAAAAAAATTCATTGGTGAGGGTCATTCCTGTGACAGACCTTTAAGGTTCGTCACCAATGTCGCATATGTTGACGGTCCATAAAAAAGTGTTATTGTAAGTACATATACTGATGGTCCTTTAAGGTTTGTCACCAAAGCCATTTTTAGTGACACTTTTTGTGAGGGTTGTTAAAGGCCCATAACTAATTCTCTCTTTGGTGACACTTATAGTGATGATCTTTTACTGACCCTCATCAATGCTCTTTTTGGTTACTTTTGGTGACGGTCAAAAAATGTTCATCATCATTGATCATTCCAATGAATTTTTGATGATGCGACATGTGTCCTACTATATTTTTGTCAAAATTTAATGATTTAAGACCATTGATGTGGAGACTTTTTCATTATGTGTTTAAGGCCATAGTGGTTAGAGTCAGTCAATTTGTTAAGAGGTAATTAGTGTGTATCATTTCCCTCAAGTAATGTGAATATAATTTTTCCATGAGTCAACGCATGATTCATATCTATTAAGTTTATTATCTAACAAATTCCATTTAGATAAAGTTCCACTAGTGTGTGTAGGAATTATATTGTTTAATACATAATAAGGCTATGTCAATTTTATTAATGAGAGAGACCTAGAACTCCTCAACACTCTAATTTTCACACCTTAACATGTTTTGGCACACACTAACATTCCTTGGCACCTCACATGTATTGGAATGTCTTTGTACCTATAACATCTTACCAGAAATAGGACACCCAAGCACATGTTGGCAGGCCCTAGCATAGCATAGTACTCTCCTAGCATGTGTTGGCATGCCCTGTAGTCCCTAGCATGCCCTGGAACACTTTTTCATGCATTAACATACATTAGCACTTGGCATACATTGGCACTTAGCATGTATTGGAACCTATTATTAGTGTGCCTAGCATGCCCCTTTTTAAAAAGATAAAGTCCTGACTTATTAACCCTCTTATGTGCTCATTTCCTTGTATTTTAACTTGGTTCTTCCTTATGTTTCCTTGACACTCAACACATGTTGGCATACCTTGGCACCCTACACATCCTAGCATGCCTTATCATTTGTCATGTATTGGCATGCCTTAGCACTATTAGGCACATATTAACACACACTTGAACTCCCTAGCACACTCTGGCACATCTTGGCATGCCCTAATATTCCATAACATGCCTTACCAGTTTTTAGCATACCTTTTCACTCCCTCCTTAGCATGTCAAGCAGTCATTGACACTCCATGACACACTCCCATAGTCATTAACTTTCATGCATTTTGACCTAGTTCTCCCTTGTGTTTCCCTAGTACTCCCTGACACTCCCCAGTATGAATTAGCACTCTCTGGCACACCTTAAACTCTTCGACATGCCCTACCACTTCATAACATGTGTATTACTCCCTAACATACATTGGCAATTTGCACGTGTTGGCACTTGGCAAGTCCTAGCATGTGTAGCATTCTTTGAGATGCCTTGGTATGCTTTGGCATGGTTTAATATTAAAATTTATTTGAGATAAACTATTAGAAAGTAGATGAGAAGTAGAAAAGTAATATTTGGAACTTAGCACCTATTAGCACCTAGTGTTGGCGTGACTATCATGAACCTCTTGGAAAAGATAAATTGATGACTTATTAATCCTATTATGTGTTCATTTCCTTTTATTTTAACTTGTTTCTCCTTTTTGTTCCCTTGAAAACCCTTGACACATATTGTGACACCTTTGCACATCTTGCCATGCCTTAGCACTTGGCACATATTAGCATATTTAACATGCCTTCACACTATCTAGCACATGTTAGCATTCCCTAACATGCCTTAGCACTCACACCCTCACAACTAGCCTCACATTTTTTCACGACTTGGGAACTCAATCAAGTCCTTAGCTATTGCAGTTCATGTGGCATTGGCCTACTTCAGCCTTAATAACTTGACCAATTGCACCTATTAAAAGTGGATTGTGCCTTGTTCACCTAAGAACTGCCTATAAATCATATTAGGCCACTCATGTCTAAGATCAACTTGTCCCACTTATGAACTTACCAAGACAAGGATCACGTCTAACGATGTCCATAAAACAACTCAGCCACATAGCTTACACAAACAATATTTCACATGTATGTCTATTTCATCTAAACTATAGAGCATTAACCAAGAGTTTGCAAGAACCACAAGATGCACAAGAAACACATGATATAAGTTGGCACAAACTGAGTGCCCCAAAACTTATACACAACAATGTACAATATGCAATTGTCTAAAACAGTTTAAAATACGAGCATTAGGCCAAAATGTGCCACATGTCATATAAAAATAATAGCTAAAGGAAAAAAAGTGTTGTGCCTAGCACAAATTCTCCCTTTGTCTAAAGCTACTATGTTGAGCCCCTTATCACAACCGTAGGCTTGCATATTGTAAATCCTATTATGAACTTGTCCTAACACACTTCGTCCTTGGCACACTTGAATTCATTGACGCTCCCTGGCACACATTGTTATTTGTTAATTTCAATGTATTTTGACCTAGTTCTCCCTTGTGATGTCTTGGAACTCCTTAACACTCCTTGACATGCATTGATACTGTTCTACATGTCTTAGCACACCTTTTTATTCCTTGTCATGCCTTGAACCTCCCTAAATATCATGCCCTCACAACTACCCTTACTTTATTTGCAACTTTGGAACCCAACCAAGTCCTCGCTTGACTACAAGAGCTTGAACAAGTTATGATTACTACAAATATACTATGTTGTTGAATTGTGTAGCTTGGGAGGTACTCCACAAGCCTAGTGAGATGGGTTTGTGTGAGTTTGACCACAAAAGGATTTATGGGAAAAGAACCGAAGCGAAGGGGTTTTGGACCCAAGTTGGAGTTTAAAATATAAAAGAAAATTAAAAGGAGAATTAATATTTCCTAAGGTCTAAGTGGATAAAACTTATAAGTTCTAAAGGGCTCCTAAGAGACCTAGCTAGGAAAATCTATTTAAGGAGGAATTAGTATGAAGGCAAGAACATCAAGCGAGAAGGAGCTCAATTGATCAAGGAGGCTAGGAGATATATCTTCCTAAAGTTGGTTGAGTTAGAGGATTGAGTAAGGGTTACTAAAGGGAGGCCATGATCATCCACCAAGAGCAAGATCATCATGTGAGAGTTCACAATATTACCACATATCTTAATGGGTTAGAGCTTGGAAGTAGGATAGAATATTGTTGGTTCTCTTCAAGTAGATCAAGCTCAAGAGAGGCGACTCATAAGAATTTGGGCATGTGATTTTAGTGGTTTTTTTTTGTGAAGGCCACATCAAATTCTCAAATAGCAAAGAGGGTTGAGACCCGGCCTTGTGGTGGTTAGTAGGTTGCAAGGTTTGTGATAAAGACCAACACAAATGGAGGAGAGTTTGCACTATAATTTAGGGCAAGAACGGAAGTAGCCTCAAGTATAATATTGACTGAGGTAACCATTGTTTTAGGGTCATAAAGATTTGAAGTTTAGATCAATATTCAATAAAAGCAATTCCCTGAATCTATGGATCTGTATGATCAAGGTCGAGTCTCTTATGGAGGCAAGAGTAGTTGTTTTTTCTATGGGTGGATAGGATTTGTTCTAAAGCAATTAGAATATAAGTATAATTCCCTAGTTAGGGTGGTTTCCTACCATTTTCAGTCCATAAGGTATGCCCTTAAGACTATGAAAAATCTGTGTAGAAGAAGAGGGGTCATGACCCTTAGAGCGAGGTTTATTCTACAATATAGAACACATATATGGAATATGGTTAGCAGAAGTATGTGTGGAGATAGAAGATCCAAAGGAGGGTGGAACCTCAGTAGAATATTGAAGAAAAGAAATGCGCCATATGATGAATGGATTGACATGAAGAGGAGTTGATTTTGGTGGACTATCCATAGATTTTTGGACAAAGGTCTAAATCAACCTATAAAAATTAGTCAATGGACTGTTAGTGAATGATTGTGACCCTAGTTCTGTCATCTACAAATTGTTAGAAGGATCATAAGAGGAGTAGTTCAGATTTGTTCATAGATTGGACAGTAAATAAATTGGTACATAAGAATAGTGATTTTGAGAGGACTCAAATCACTATTAGGTGGCAGATTTGAAGATCCCTAGATGAGGGTAGTGTTGTGGGCCCTAGATCGGTAAAAGAATTTACTGTGGTTGGGAAGATTAATGGAATTCCTTAAACAGATGGAGGGTTGTTAGGTGGTTGTAAAAGAAGATTCGTAAGCCTTGTACTTGTGAAGGACAACAAGACTGGTAGCAGGGTAGGTGTATTGGGCCTAAGGACGTGTAGACTTTTAAGGACTAAAGTAGAAGTCAAGTGGCTAGCCAACTGGCCCTAGTTCACTGTATTATAGAGAATTGAGTCAGTGAGAATAAGCTTGACCTCCATAGCCCTAGACTTTTCATCTTGGAGCAGCAGTATGGAAAAAATGGGCAAACCAAAAAGTTGTTCATAAATGGAGATGTGAACAGTTGATCAAAGACCCTAAGTGTTGCAGACCTTGAAGGAAAAAGGAGGTAGCTAGAGGGAAATTTTTGTTGAGTTGAGTTCAGTAACTTAAAGGAGTTGAGTACATTGATAGAGGGAGATTGAGGAGTTGCAGAATGGGAGGCAAGAGGATCTGCTAGATGTGTTCAGGGCACATGGACCGAAAGGGTTGTATGTGGCCACCATCAACAAGTAGGTCAAGTGTTGTCTTTTCAAGGTAGATTAGTTGTCAATGGACTAACACTAAGCCTTAGTTTTATTCCATGTATTAGTGTGATTGTAAAGGGCCATGATCCTTGGTACGGGATCTCTAGCCTATTCTATTATAGTTTGTAATATAATGAAGAATATTTTGAAAGAGTTAAAAATTGTCATGTGCATTAGTTGATTCCTTGATGTGTGTATATTTCGTTGTGCAAAGTAGATGTGTTTTGGCACTTGAGTGTGTTTTCATCAAAGATTCTAAGACCAAACCCATATTCTCATGTGCCATAGAAATTCAACATATGCCTTATTCACCTAAGAACTACTTGTAACTAATCTTAGGATACTCATGTCCAATATCAACTCATCCCACTTGACAAGTTACCAAGACAAGGCTCATCACATCCAACTGTGACCATAAAACAACTAGTAACACAATTTACCTCTTTACATACTATAGCACCTGACATGACTTAGAATTCCTTAGCACTATGTGGCATGTGTTAGCATCCCCTACATTCCTTTGCATGCTTTGACACTCCCTAATACACCCTAACACTTCCTGACATGCATTGGTAGTTTAGAATACCTTGAAACTAACTAGCATATAACCGTGTCACTCCCTACTTAACACACCTAGAAAGCGTTGACACTCCTTGTTACACAATGTTATTTGCTCATTTCCATGAATTTTGACTTAGTGCTTCATTATGTTTCCCTGACACTCCCTAGCAAGCATTGGCACACCCTAGCACTCTAGCATTCCTTGGCACTACCTAACATACCTTGTCACTCTCTCCCTATAACACTTAAAGCTTTTTAACACTCCTAGTCACAAAATTTTATTCATTCATTTCCATACATTTTGACCTAGTGCTCCTTGTGTTTCCCCAACACTCCTTAACACTCCTTGGCAAGTGTTGGTACACCCTAGAACCTAGGACATCTTGGCATGTCGCCCTAGCCTCTAGCATGCCTTAACATTGCCTAGCATGCCTTGTCACTCCCTCCTTAACTCACCTGGAAGTCGCTGATACTTCTAATCACAAACTCTTATTTATTAATTTCCATGAATTTTGACATAGTTTTCCCTTGCATTTCCCTGACCCTCCCAGCTAACACGTCCATGCATGAATTGGCACATCTTGGTTGCATACCACCCTAGCACTGCCAAGCATTCCTTGTCACTCCTTCTTAGCACACTTGGAACTCGCTATCACACACTTATTCATTCATTTCCATGCATTATGACCTAGTTCTCCCTTGTGTTTCCCTAACACTCCTTAACACTCCTTGGCACATATTGGCACACCCTGGCATTTGGCACATCTCGACATGCTTTCCTAGCACTATATCATGACTTTGCACCACCTAAAATACATTTTCACTCCCTCCTTAGTACACTCAGAACTTGCTAGCACTCCCTATCACACACTCTTATTCATTCATTTCGATGCAATTGAAACAAGTCATCCCTTATGTTTCCTTGACACTCCCTAGCATGCGTTGGTGCCACACCCTATCACGTAGCACATCCTGGCATGCCTTAGCACTTGGCATGTCTTGGAATGCCTAATATACCTTGGAACATTCTAACATGTGTTATCAGTTCCTGACATTCCTTTACACACCTTGACAATCCCTAATTGCCACACCCTCATAGATAGCCTTACTTTTTTTGTGAATTGGGAACCCAACCAAGTAATTGAAAAATAGCGTTGTCCCTAGCCCAAAACCTCCATTTGTCTAAAAACTCTTTTTCCATCCCCTTATTGCAATTGTAGGCTTACCTATTGCAAGTTATATTTTGAAATTATCCTAAGATACTTCATCCTTGGGACATTTGGAATTCACTGACACTCCCTGGAAGACACTCTTATTCATTCATTTCCATGCACTTTGACCTAGTTCTCCCTTTTGATGTCGTGACACTCCCCAACACTCCTTGAAATTCATTTACATTGTCTGGAATGTGTTAGCATGCCTTTTCATTCCTTTCCATGCCATGGCACTCCTTAATTATCATGCCCTCATAGCTACTCTTATTTTTTGTAAGACTTGGGAACTAGCCAAGTCCTACTTCGACCCGAAGATCTTCACCAACTTATAGTTACTAAAACTATATTGTGCCTTGTTCATCTAAGAATGGCCTCTAACTCATCTTAGTCTACTCATGTCTAATCTTAACTCATCCCACTTAACAAGTTACCAAGGCAAGGCTCACGTCCAACCATGGCCATAAAACAACTAAGCAACATAGTTTACATCTTGACATGCCATAGCACCTGGCATGCCTAAAAATCTCTTGGCACTATGTGGCATGTGTTGGCATCCCTTGCATTCCTTTGCATGCATTAGCACTCCCTAGCACACTATACCACTCCTTGACATGTCCTAGCACTCTTACATGCATTAGCACTACCTAGAATATAACTTTGTCACTCCCTCATTAACAAACTTGGAACTCATTGACACTCCCTATCGCGCACTCTTATTCGTTCATTTTCATGCATTTTGAACTAGTTCTCCTTTGTGTTTTTGTCATACTCCCTAACACTCCCAGATATGCATTAGCACACCTTCACACTTGGCACATCTTGGCATGTCGCCCAAGCACTCTAGAATTCCTTGTCACTCCCTCCTTAGCACACTTAGAACTCGCTCACACTCCTTGTCACACACTCTTATTCATTCATTTCCATGCATTTGAAACTAGTGCTCCCTTGTGTTTCCCTCACACTCCCTAACACTTTGTTACAAAAAAATATGCAAGGAGTTGTTGCTCCATGATCTCATTCCCAGAATAGATCATTGGACAGAGAAAAATAGAATCAATGGGACAAAATCTAATTCCCAACCCAAATTCCCAATCATGCAACAAACAATCGGATCTATGCTATAAAGATGAGGGACCACACTGGAATCTTCGCATTTTGGGGAAGGGTTTTGGGTTTGAGGTAGGTCTTTTTCTCCACTCAATCTATCCAACATGTCCACAACAGATCTCTATCCCTGCACATAGTCACGACAAAAGGAAGATGACATGTGATCTTCCTCAGAAGATTGTTAGATCAAAAGAAATTAATGTCGATATATAACATGTTGAAAACAAACTCATATAAGGAAACAAACATATATTTCCATTAACCATAAAAGAAACAATACAATGATGACGTTTCACCTCCAATTCTCTTCTCCACAATCCCACAGAGTTTCCCCACTATATCCAAGAAGTGAGCATGAAGAATAGTATGCTAGTGAACAAGGACCTCACAAGCTCATAACAGCATAAACCCTAGATCATAATCTCGACACTAGCTCTCCAAAACTCCAAAACTAGCTGACACTCTCATATGGTCTAGTATAAATAGGTAGAAGAGAGGTCCCAAGAGAATGTATCTAGATTCTTAGGACAAAGAGAAGTCATAGAAACTTCTAAGAGATAAGTCTTGGACATATCGAATAGATGAGGGTTCAAATTGATATCTTAGGAATTAAGGAACTCTAGAAGAAATTCTTGGTCATTGGCACTAAAAGGAGGAAAAAATTCCATGGTCTCTCCCATAGAGTGGGCTTGAGAGTGACTTTGGGTCCATAGTTGCTCCCATAGGCTTCTGTGTAAGCGACTTTGGGTCAAACTATCAGAAAAAGATTCCAGAGTCTAGAAAACGTCATTCAGACTCAAGCACTGAGGGTTAATGACCTAGAGGGGTAAAATAGGCTAATAACACACTCTTCATCATGCATTGGCACACCTTAGCACCTAGCACATATTGGCTTATTGTGCTGGCCTCTAGCATGCCTTAGCATTGCCTAACATAACTTGTCACTCCCACCTTTCCACATCTGGAACTCACTGACACTTCTTGTCACAAACTCTCATTCATTTATTTCCATGCATTAGTTTGACATGGTGCTCCCTTGTGTTTCCCTGACATTCTTGACACTTCCGAGCACGCATTAGCACAGCCTGGCACATGGCACATCTTGGTTGCATGCCTCCCTTGCACTCTAGCATGCATTAGCATTGACTAGCATACCATGTCACTCCCTCCTTAGCACACCTAAAACTCACTTGACACTCCCTCTCACACACTTTTATTCATTAATTTCTATGCATTTTGACCTAGTGCTCCCTTGTGTTTCCCTAGCACTCACTAACACTCCTTATCAAGCATTAACACACCTTGGCACTTAGTAAATCTTGGCATGCTTTCTTAACATTGTGAGGTCCCTATAATACTAGTGATTCCTCCATTACTATTGTCATTGTATCCCTTATTTTTATTGTCGTGCCCCTATTGTCCCCATATTGTTATTATTTTTCCCCATAGAATCCCACTATTTTTATTGTTGTGCCCTTATATTGTTATTTTTATGTCGGCTTTGATTATATTGTGACCTGTTAGACTCATATATATAGAAAGGACGTTTTTTCATTTGTATCATCCAAGAATTGTTCATTTTTGTAATGTAAAGGAGGTTTCCCCATCGAAGAGGCTGATTTTGAAGGTGTTGATCTATCTTTTCTTATATTTTGTGAGCTCATTGCATAACATTTGGTATTACAGCTTTGGATTCTAGGGTTTCACTGCTCCAAATAGGTCATCGTGTAATTTTCAATATAACTTTCTTTCTGCAACGTTTCAAAAGCTAAAACAAAAACCCCTTTGAGCTGAAATATGTCTAAACCATGGATCTGAATTTCAGATCGATTCTTGCTATATTTTAGGAGATATGATCCAAGGAAGTTAGGGTGTTTTCAAGATCCCGAATTATATCTCAAACATGTGACCTGGGGAAAATCATCATAACTTGTTTTCTAAGCATCAGATTGAAATTTCGTAAGAAGTTACAGAAATAGGATGGCTTTTAGCTTTCGTTTTATCGGTTTAGGTCCTAAGGTAGAAACAATGACATGTGGCACTTCATACAAGTTTGCTCAACTGAACCAATCTACAGTTAGGTCATTGTGGGAGATTTGGGATAACTCTTTAATGGAGAATCCAATCTAGATCAGACTTGTAGGGTTAGAAATATGACCCAAAGGGCTACCGCAGGAGGAAATTTCAGACCTTGGAGATCTGAAATTACAGATATACAGTAGATTCAATATCGAGCTCCTACAAAGTGAAAAAATGTGTGTAGTTTTTTTTTTTAATTTTGCATAAGTTTGGTTTGAAAAATTAGTTTGAAGAAATTCAAAGGGCATAGTGAAGCATTATTACCATTAATTGATGCCCCGAAGAAAGAAAATGGAAACACCTAGTAAGCGACGTGAAATCTCTAGCATGACTCATGAAGAAGAGGAAGAAATGCAACATGATATATCTAAATTATGAGACCAAGTGCAATAAATTACACTCTCATAAAAAGTAATAGAAGCCAACATGGATGGTTTAAAGAAAGGCGTGGAAGCTAAGATAGATGGTATGAAAGACAACATTGAAGATTGGAAGAAAGGCATGGAAGGTTTGACAAAGTTGCTACAAGAAAGGATTCCTAATGGCGAAAAGGTGGTAGAGGAAACTCATAATGAGAAAAAAATAAATGTTAATCATGATTCGAAGAATGAAAACATTGAAGATTTGAAGAAAGATGTGAAAGGTTTGAAGGAAGGTTTGACAAAGTTTCTACAAGAAACGCTTCTTAATGACGAAAAGGTAGTAGAGGAAACTCATGATAAGAACAAAAGAAATGTTAATCATGATTTCATAGACTCTAATGTTGGAACAAAGACCCACCATGTTCAAAAGATCGATATGAGGAAGTTTGATGGCAAGGATCTCGTAACATGGATACTATAGATGGAACAATATTTCGATTTCCATAATGTGAAAAACACACAAAAGGTACGAATTGCAACTTTATATTTGGAACCAAATCAATTTGTATGGTATGGATGTCTTTGTTCTCGTAAACAAATTGTAACTTGTGCAATTTTTGTGGAATAAATGATAGCACATTATGAGGATACAAAAAGAAACACCTTTTTTAGCCAATTGATAAATCTCAAACAAAAGGGTTCAATGATGGAGCACATTGAGGACTTCCAAAAATTGAATATAAGGGTAAAAGATATCCCAGAGGAGAATAAGATTGATGTTTTCATAGGTAATTTAAAGGATAACATCCAACATGAGGTTTTCCTTTGGGAACCTGATTCATTGGAGAAGGCATTCAGGTTGGAAAGAAAAACGGAAAGAAAAATTATGGCAACACGGAAACCTACCACTCACAACTAGCCTTTCACAACCTACAAGGTTGACACCACAACAATTGGAAGAAAAAATATAAAGGGGCATTTGTTACAATTGTGATAGTAAATACACTAAAGGTCATAAGTGTGATGAGAATAAAATATTTTACATAGGAATAGGAAACGTCAAAAGAAGAGGATATACACTAGAAACAAACCCTGGAGAAAGAAGAAATGAATCCGACCATATCTTGTAATGCATTGGCCGGAATTACCACTCCTCAAACTATCAAGATAGAAGGACATATCAAGAAGAAAAAGGTAACAATGTTAATTGATTCGGGAAATACCCATAATTTTATTCATTGTAACATAGCCAAGGAATTGAATTGCTTCCTATATCCAACACCAGAATGTCAAGTGATGGTTGCAAGTGGAGGAACCATAAATTTCTCTAGAAAGTGCCATAATATCAAGCTATCCATGGGAGAATATGTATTGAATAGCCCAATTATTTCCATTCAAATGGGTGGTGCTGATGTTGTACTAGAATTCCAATGGCTACAATCCCTGGGTACAATAGCTTTTTATTTTCAAGAACTTTTCATGAAATTTTCTTCAAAAGGAAAGGAAGTTAAATTAAGGGGTATCACAGGCAAACCGAGAAACATAATCAACTCTAACAGAATGACAAAGCTTCTAAATAAAGAACAACAAGGTGTAATTGCACAATTATGTTCACTAGAGGTTCCCACATCGAAATCATCTATTTCTTCGGATCTCCAAAAAGTCTTGGAAATTCATTCCAAGGTATTTGAGACTCCCAAAGGCCTCCCACCTATTCATGATCATGATCATGCCATTCATTTGATTCCAGAAAGTGTTCCTCCAAACATCAAGCCTTACAGATATCCCTATGCCCAAAAGAGTGAAGTTGAACATATGTTTACATAAATGCTAGAGTTTGGTATAATTTAACCTAGTCAAAGTTCTTTCTTTTCTCTAGTAGTATTGGTGGACAAGAAGGATGGGTCATGGCGCATGTGTCCGAATTATAAGGATCTCAACAAGCTCATTATTAAAGATCAATTTCCCATTCCTTTCATTGATGAATTATTGGATGAATAACATGGATCAATTTACTTCACCAAGTTGGATCTTCGTTCAGAATATCATCAAATTAGAATGAAGACTGAAGGCATTATGAAAACAACATTTAGAACTCATGAGGCTCATTATGAATTTTTGGTCATGCCTTTTGGCCTTACCAATGCACCTTCTACATTTCAAGGTTTGATGAATTCCATTTTTAAACCCTTCCTTAGAAAATTTGTGTTTGTATTTTTTGATGATATACTAATCTACAACAAGTCTTAGAAGGATCATGTTCAACATGTTGACAGGGTTCTCAAACTATTGGAGGAGAAACAATTATATGCAAAAAACTCCAAATGTTTCTTTGGAGTACAAGAGCTAGAATATTTGGGTCATATTGTATCTCATGAAGGTTTTAAGGTAGACCCTAGCAAAATCAAATCCATTAAGGAATGGAAAATCCCCACATCCATAAAGCATTTACGAGGATTTCTCGGGTTGACAGGGTATTATCGCAAGTTTGTTAAGAATTATGGGAGAATAAAAACACCTCTAACAACATTATTGAAGAAAGATGCATTTTCATGGACTCCATAAGAAATGAATGCCTTTGAATATCTTAAAGAGGCAATGTGCCAAGCACCGTCTTAGCTACGTCGGACTTTACAAAAGCTTTTATCGTGGAATGTGATGCCTCGGGAAATGGAATTGGTGTTGTTTTAATGCAAGAAGAATGACCCATTTCTTTCGAAATTCGTCCAATCAAAGGAAAGTATTTACACAAATCTATTTATGAGAAGGAAAAGTTGGCAATACTAGACGCACTTAAGAAATGGTGACCCTACCTAATGGAAAGAAACTTCAAGGTAAAAACGGATCATGAGAGTCTTAAATGTTTTCAAACAAATATTATCTTCAGAAAAGAAACAAAAATGGGTCACAAAGATGTTGGGTTATGACTTTGAAATCATTTACAAAAAAGGGAAGAAAAATGTTGTGGAAAATGCACTCTCAAGAAAGGATGAGGATGTGGAAGAATTTCTTTGTGCCATTTCTATTGTCCAACAGGATTGGATAAATGAAGAAAGGGATGAATGGAAGAATGACAAAGAAGTGTGGGAACTTATTCAAAAGTTACAACAAGATCCCAATAAATCTGATACATTTAGCTAGAAAATTGATTCATTATGGTACAAAGATCGCTTATACCTATGTAATAATTCCCAAATAAAACAAAACATTCTTATGGAATTGCACACCTCTCCCTTAGGAGGGCACTCAGGATTTTTAAAAATTTACCACAGGGTTACGAAGGAATTTTTTGGGATGGCCTTAAATCAGATATTCAAAATTTTGTAGCAGAATGTTTGGTTTTCCAACAAAATAAAGTTGAAACAATTAATACCCGAGGTCTATTACAACCTTTATCCATTCCAAGCCAACATTGGGAGGAGGTTTCAATGGATTTTATCACAGGTTTACCCAAGTTCAAAGGAAAGAGTGTCAGCATGGTGGTAGTTGACAGACTTACCAAATATGCACACTTTTGTGTATTATCGCATCCATTTAAAGAAAATACAGTTTCTACTGTATTTATGGAAACAACTCAAAAGCTACATGACAACCCAAAGATTATTGTACGCGACATAGATCCCTTTTTCGCTGGAAATTTTTGGACAAAATTATTTTCATGTCTTGGTACTCAGTTAGCTCATAGATCATCTTATCATCCTCAATCTAATGGGAAAACTGAGATAGTAAATAAATGTTTGGAAGGATATCTTCATTTCTTTATATCTGATAAATAGACACAATGGGTCAAATGGTTACCTCTAGCTAAATGGTGGTATAACACTTCCTTCCATATTGCAGCAAAAATTACCCTATTTATGACACTTTACGGATATCATCCACTATCCATCACATCATATTTAAGAGAAAATTCTAAGGTTCAAGGAGTGGAAGATCACATTGAGCATCAACAACAGGTTCTCCATCTATTAAATGATAGCCTCACTTTGGCGCAGAATAGAATGAAATAGTAGGCAGATCAACATCGCAATGAAAGAAGTTTTGAAGTAGGTGACTAGGTATTCCTACGGCTACAACCATATAAACAAATGTCCCTCAAGCAAGCTAAGAAGGCTAATAAATTATCACCAAAGTATTATGGTTCGTACAAGGTGTTGCAAAATATTGGTACTATAGCATACAAATTGGAGCTTCCTACAACTTCCCGGGTGCACGCAGTTTTCCATGTTTCATGCTTAAAGAAGGTTATATGTGACAAACTCCCAGTTTAAACAATATTTATAGAACTTGAGGAGGAAGGAAAAATCATATTGGTACCTAAAGCAGTCACAAAAACAAGAACTTGACAACTACGAAATTGATCAATTTCAAAGTATCTCATCAATTGGAAGAACTTAACCACTGAAGATTCCATGGGAGGGTGAGAATTGTATACAGAAGCATCTAGAACTACTCAAGCATTGAGGACAACAATTTTTTGAAGGAGAGGGGCATGCTAGGTCCTTATAATACTAGTGATTCCACTATTAATATTGTCATTGTATCCCTTATTGTTATTGTTGTGCCCCTATTGTCCCTATATTGTTATTATTGTGCCCCATAGAAGCCCACTATTATTATTGTTGTGCCCTTATATTATTATTTTTATGTCATCTTTGATTATATTGTGACCCATTAGACTCCTATATATAGAAAGGAGGTTTTGTCATTTATATCATCCAAGAATCATTCATTTGTCTAATGTAAAGGAGGTTTCCCCCTCGAAGAGACTGATTTTGAAGGTGTTGATCTATCTTTTCTTATATTTTGTGAGTTGGTTGTATAAAAAACACTATAGAATTCCTTGGAACTACCTAACATACCTTGTCACTCCCTCCTTAGCACACCTATACATCGCTGGCACTCCCTATTATGCACTCATATTCATTCATTTCCGTGCATTTGAAACTAGTTCTCCCTTTTGTTTCCCTAACACTTGTCCCTAACACTCCCTAGCATGTGTTGGCGCCACACCCTAGAACTTGGCACATCTTAGCATGCCTTAGCACTTGGCTTGTCTTCGCATGCCTAGCATGCCTTGGAACTTCCTAGCATGTGTTAGTACTTCCTAGTATTCCTCAACACACCTTGGCACTCTGTAGCTATCATGCCCTCATAGATAGTGTTGGCTTAGTGGGGCCTGACCCAAGTTCGAAAGTGATTTATCCAAGCAAATCCCGATACTACTGGCCCTTTCGGCAACAGTCCGTGGAGCACGGGCCGAGGTCTCACCTAAAGGAGTATGGGAGGGTGCTAGAACAAGATTTACGCACCCTAGGGATGTCTGATATGAGGTGAATGGTACATGGTCCAACCTTCGCACTTATTGTGTTATGCACACCTGCGAGCACCCCACACCCTGTGATACTATCTTCAGTGCAGTTCTAGACACAACGCAGCCCGTGTTATTTACCCAAGTCTTCCTTAATTAGTCTCTGTTAGCTGATTACTTAGATTAAGTTCACATATAAGCATTCATACGAGTATTCATAAATTGTGCGCTGTAAATAAATAGAGTAAAAGTAATGAATAACATCAACATAAAGATTCCAAAACAGATGCACAAATTAAACTTCTCTTTGTTATCTTTTGATCTGAAGTACAAACCCGACTATGCCCTCCACACAGAGCTGCAGACTCTACTAGGCCTCTGCACACTCAGCTGCAGAGCCTCTACCTACTACTATGACCCAGTACACTTCAGATCCAACTCTATGCTCTAACCATGCCTTCGCTATTCTATCTATTCTTCGCTTAGCTTAAAAACTATCTTTACACTTAGAGCCTCACTCTACTTCTACAATCCCATGGTCTGCAGACCATGGGTAGGCTAACACGACTTTACATTAAATTACAATATTTTAGGGTGGACAGCCTTATGACTCGGTTGTACACTTCGCACTCTATGCCTGTACTTCACGGAGTTCTACACCATATTTGACCAAAACTTGGGATTTGAGCCCCAAAACTTGTTTCAAGGGATCCCATGCTTAATAGGCCCCCAACACAATCATTGTGGCTCATCCTGAGTCACTCCGTTGGTGCAGTGATCTTTGCGTGGAGTCCATCCAGCAAGTCTCGCGCAGCTTGGGTGTCCACGGAACACTGTTCTGTTGTCTATTTTACTTGTTGCATGTGTATCTCTGAACCTTCGTGAGCAGGATCACATTCCTGTCTAACTGCATAAAGTCCCTACATTTGTGCTAGTTTTCCTTCAATGGTAGCTGTAATGGTGAAAGCTTCATCGATCCATGGCTGGATGCATGCTCTAAGCAAGGCTTATTTTTGTCGCGCGACGTCTAACTGGTCCTTCAGGGCCCTTACCTGCTGCAGTTTGGCGAGTCACTAAGTAAGGATGACTGTCTGCACGGTTCCCCAGACATTGTCGTACTCCTACTACAACTCGGGCACCTCTATCTCTAGGCGTTATAGGTTTGGATCTTCCTGCAAGCATGTAAGGATGGTTAGTGCTTGATCCAACATCCCAGTGCAGTCATGTACTGCTTGGCCAATTTGCTCCAACCCTATTTGGATAGCGTGGGAAAGTTGCTCTTTGACCTCTGGGGGCGTGGAAGGCTACGCCTTCAACCATTTCCTCCCTGGCCTCGCAAACTCTAGCTCCCAATCTGTGGACCTGCTCTACTCCTGGTAGCTCTGCCGGCACAACCAACTCTAGGATGCTCCTACACACATCCTCTACCACTTGCTCCAATCCACGAGCTTGCACAAACTACTCATCACCTTGAAGGCTGAGCTGGTCCATGTTGATTTTCTGCTCGTTCAGGGCCTGGATCGCACGGCCTTCCTTGGCGCGAAGCTCTATGATGACCCCATCTTCTAACTGGTATAGGGTCTTACACGGTAGGGCTGCCAAGTTTAAGGCGATGCCTTTCATGTTGCTCATCGTAGCCCAATAAACCTCGCTTGCTACTGCTAAGGTGCCTTCGAGCAACATGAAAGGGTTGTCCCTACGGGTGCGCAATGTCTGTTTGGCCTATGCGTTTCCTACTGTGATGTACATAGCCATTGTACCTGTTTGGGTGGATTGTACCTATAAGCCTTGTAGCTGCAAACTGACCACCCCCAACATAGTGTTCTGCTCCATCCACATTTCCTAGAGCACATTCTTTGTGACCTCACGAACCATTTTTCCAATGTCAAATAGATCACCTTCTGTGAGTGTGATTGGGTCAACGGATGTCTTTGTCGCCTTCACCTTATTCTTGGGAGCTATTTTCTCAGGGACACGTGGCAGCTTGAGTTGGGTCAATGCCGAACCAGGGTTCGTGCGCTCTTCTGTCCTGTCCACTTCCCTGGTATGCTACCCCGTGGACATCTCCTGGCCCTCCTTGGGCTCTTATGTTGGCGTTGTTGTGGTTTTTTCTATCTGTACTGCTGCTACTGCATCGGTCGTCTCCTATTGTGCAGCTTCTTCTTGTTCTTGGCGCCTCTTTTTAACCAGCTACGCGATGTGCAGCTTGGTGTCCTTATTTCTTTGCTAGGTTGTGGCCTTATCCATTCTTGCCAAGTCTGGGGCATGCCACTCTGGAGGCCATGACTCCATCACTAAAAAGATCGCATCATCCGTTGCGATGAACGAAAGCTTCACCCATTTCTGCACTGGATCCTTGCGCGCCCGGATATACAGGTTGTGCATATCCGCCTTGAACTCTGCTGAGCTCTGCAAGATGTTATAAACTGTGGGAGACTGGTGCAGCCTTTAGTTGATCCACATTCAGATTCTCACCTCCATGAAGACCCAGAACACTCTCGTCTCGCGAATCCTCTTCATGTCTTTTGTAGCCCAGAGTGAGGTGTACCTCACGACTTCGGACAGATCATGCTCAATACTGGGAAACTGGTTATCCTCCGACAGTTCCCCTACAACCAACACGATGGATAAGAGCAACCACACATAGTGAAAGGTCTTACCCTGCTCCTGGGCCTCCTTGCAGTTCATCAGAAACTCCTCACAGAAGAACTGCACCCAGTTGAACTGTACACCCTCTATGCATTGCTCTTCCAGCACAATCACAGATGCTGGTACTTCATCGGCACAACATTTCCTCATCAACTTGTTGGCAAGCAGCTGGGTGGCTACGTACACCCCTTTTTCCTTAATGCTTGTGATTGCATACCCTCACTTTTTCTTCGCAAGTTTATACTTGGCCTTCATAGCTTTTGTGAGGGCCAAGTCGCTGTTTTTTCCTGCTATGGCCGCAGGGTTGTGTCCTTTGAACGACAGTCAAGAAATTCTGTGAATTGGTTTAGCTGTGATGGGAATAGGCTCCTCCAGCCAGATATACCCATCATGTACCAGGCACAGCAGCTTCCTGATGATGAAAATGGTGATGGGTGTGCGGTGGTAGTTGGGTATCCATCGCAGATGGAGTAACCCAGCCTTCTCCACACCGCAACCATTTTGGCAGCTCCAGAACTGTAACGGGTCCCTCTGAATTCTTCTTCATTAAACTCTTCGTGGCCAGGTGCGGGAAATTCTCACTGTCCGGGAGGTCCCAATCCTCGAACTTCATAGTAGGTACTCGTCCCAAAGGCGGACCTTCAAACCTTATACCATCAGGGAGGAGCAGGGTCTGGAGTGCACTCTTCATGGCCTCCACGACTTTCGATATCTTGGCTTTCCCTATCCATGGGGGGATGTACATCGGTAAATTTTTTGCGGAAGGCATTGGTTAGACATTCTCCTCCACATTGTCTTGTGCCTCAATTTGAGCAATTAGAGCCTGCAAGTCTTCCTCCTCTTCGTCTGATTCAACAGTGACAACTTTGCCTTTTTTTTCCACTGACAATTTGCCAAACCGTGGGTTTCTTGGGGATACACAGACTAGGCCCATAGTCTACTTATATTTCTTTAGCTGTGACGTTCGTGGTGATTTTGGAACTTCTACCGTAATTGCCCGCTCTCTAGGCTCCTCATGGGCCATATGGGGCTCCGCGGTATCTTCAGCGAATCGCACTCTTGTTTTGGCAACCGTCATCGTGTCTACAACAAAGGTGGTAAGAGTATGCAGCGCTCACTACTCTGTAACTGCTTAATTCTCAAACAACCAAGTGTTGCCTCGTGGCTAGCCTTGGGGATTTTATAGCATCTTTTGAATTTGAATTCGACCATCCACCCCAGTTCTGAGTCATTAATGCCTTCTAAGCAGCAGATCGTCCCAGATCTAGCTCTTAATTCATGTTTTAATTGCCCACCGCCCGCTCCTCTTTGTCCTAAATTGGATATCTTGTCATGAATAGTGACACTAACAATCACCTCCTAGCCTACCCGTGCGGCAGCGCAACCCCCTATGCGCGGTGTTGAGTCATGGAAAAGGTATGCATTTACTATTAATCTCATCATCATTTTCCTTTATTCTTATCTTTTCTATATCTTAAAGCATTAATCTATTAAGGAATTATGGTAAGAAATGAAGGAATTATCTGCAATTACAACTTAGCTAATTATTACCCTTCTTTATGCAAGAAAACAACAAAAGGGACAAATGTTCTTCCCTATGAAGGAACAACAAAAATCGGCAAGCCAAGGAAGGAACACGGTGGTTGCAGATAAGGCCAAAACAAATCAGAAGAATCAGTGTGAGAAAGGAAAGGATGTTTGAAGTGGGAAACTTGTTGCGAATCCCTCAGGATCGAGAGATCCTGAGGGATCGCATTTATCATTTATCTTTTCTTACCCTTTCCTATTATAAAAGGAGATGTTTTGTAAGAAGGAAGGGGAGGAATCGTTGTTATTATTGAAGTTGTAATTTTAATTACAGACTCTCACTGTCGAGAAGAACATGAATATATTGTAATGCTCATTCAGTTTGATGATTAATATATAAGTGAAGTTGTTGTTCCCTCGCATCATCTAAAGTAACTTAGCAATGTTCGCTAGCGGCTAAGGGCCCGACCTCTGGTGGATTTAAATGCTTTCTTTGTGTCATACATTTCAAATTCTTCCAACTGTGATGGTTTGATAGTGTTCTTGCTTTCTTTGATTTTAATGCTTTCGTTGTTTATTATTTTCCAGTGTCAACAAAATATCTTTACTTTCTATAATTTATAGTATTGTCATTCGTACGATTTACTTTCACTTCAGAATTAGTTATTTAGATAAATATTCCGCTGGATTTAATCAACTGTAAAGAGTATTAACTATCGCTATTGAAACTCTCAGATTGATATCATTTTCTATTCAGATTATTTCTTGAAGATTGGTTTGATTTCGATTAAATCAGTTAAGGAGAGATAAGTTATCATTACTAGACTTTCTATTCATGTTGTTGTTACTTGAATTAATGAAAGATTTAATTTCGTTACAAGATTGATTTTTCTTTAATTGCAATTGGAATTTACTAGATTGATCCAGGTGTCTCTAGAGACACACACATGACAAGGAGGACTCAGGGAAGCTCAAAAATCAAAGTGTTTGGATTATGCTCTAAATAGGACCAAAGCGTAGATCTCGTCTTCCTGATCGTGGTGGTGTGAACGGTTTGTCAATCTGAGCCCGGATGCGAAAATTAGGAGCAATCAAAGTTGGTTTGACTTTTTGATGACTGGGCAGCTTAAGGAGGCCACAAATTCGACCGAACCCGATCAATAGATTCCGGCCAGCTCCAGCCAAACTCCAGGCAAATTTGTTGCCTCATTAAAATCACTCCTACGGTGAAAAAACGAATTAAAAAAAAAAAGTGCATTAGTTATTATTTAAAACAAAAAAATATATATTTTAAGGGGGTGGGGGCCACCAACCCCACCACCCCCCCATGTACTCAACCTACGTATCAAATGGTGAGGCTGACAGGAGTTGAACCTGCCCGGCCACATGGGCCGGCCCACTGGACGACCCCATTAACATATACCACCAACCATATACACCAAACAACGCAGAGGAGGGTACGGGGGCGGGCCGCCCAAGGCAGGCCCAACCACCCGAAGTTTTTTTTTCTTAAATCAATTTTGTTCATAAGAAACTGTAAGGTGGTAAAACAGCAGGGGTGGGGTTTGACCACCCGACCCCTCCTCAACAAATCTTCTATCTTTACCAATACAACACAACTAATTTCTTGGTAAATCCGCCCATGAATTTATTTAAGAACTCAGTTTTGCCAAAGAAGAGAGAGGAGGACTGCACAAATTTCGAGATAGGAGTGGGCACGCAAATCGAGGCAGTTTTAATAATTTTTTAATGTAGGAACCATGAATTTTGCAAGAGGGCAAAATTTTCAACTACTGAAAAATTGACAAATTTTATATGGATTTTACACCTCTTGTCGCCACGAACACGATGGCGCTATCCGTTTTTCAATGCAGAGGAGGGTACGGGGGAGGGCCGTCCAAGGTAGGCCAGCCACCCGAAGTTTGTTTTTCTTAAATCAATTTTGATCATAAAAAACTATAAGCTGGTAAAACAGCAGGGGTGGCGTTTGACCACCCGACCCCTCCTCAACAAATCTTCTATCTTTACCAATACAACACAACTAATTTCTTGGTAAATCTTCCCATGAATTTATTTAAGAACCTGTTTTGCCAGAGAAGAGAGAGGAGGACTGCATGAATTTCGAGATAGGAGTGGGCATGGAAATCAAGGCAATTTTAATAATTTTTTAATGTAGGAACCATGAATTTTGCAGGAGGGCAAAATTTTCAACTTGTCAGAAATTGACAAATTTTATATGGATTGTACACCTCTCGTTGCCACGAACACGATGGTGCTATCCATTTTTCAATATGAGTTCTATGTCTTCCAGTCAATTCCAGATTGCACGCGAAACCATGATTTCAGCGAAAACAGTGAGCGGAACCATGAGCCATGAAATTTCCCAAGGAGGTAAAATTTCACTTTGTCAGAAAATGGTCAAGTTTATACATGTTTTTCATGGTTTTCTGTAGGGATCCTAATGGTGAAATCATATTTGACATATGAGCAGTGGATTTTGAGCTCATCCCTAAAACAAAATCTTTGAGGAATCTCGAGGGAATCTAAAAGATTCCTTGAGCTCCGAATTTTCAACTTCTCATAATTTGGATTTTGGACAGTCGTTTCAGCACTACTCGACACAAAAAATCTGATGGTGTATTCATATTTTTCTTTCTCTCATTTCTTCTTTCAGTCACTTTTCTAAGTGCCAGTGCAGATGTCTATCTTCATGTGTGAACAGAGTTCTTCCTGCGATCGATGCTGTGAGATGGGTGTTTCAACAAGATTCAGCACTTTGACAGCCTTTTCTTCAGATGGCCCTCGATTGTGAGGTATATGATGTGTTCATGTACATCTTCTTTCTACATTATGTTGTACAAATCCATGATTGATGTTGATGCAGGATCTTGTTTGTTACATGTTTTCATGA
>APFE030963827.1:133843-267194 GCA_000404065.3 Pinus taeda | reverse complement strand
TAACACATCACGAAAGTAAAAGGTCTTGGAAAGGTCCTTCTTCACACCCAGACCTGGATCAAGTGGTATCAGAGCGGTTTTACATGTATGTGAATTGCAGTGTGAACAATGGAACCTACAGTGACAAAGAATGAAAGAGAAATGTATGAGAGCATGGTCAACATTTCTAAGAAAGTGGAAATCGTGTATGAAACTCTACAGAAAGAGACAGAGGAAAAGGAGTGATTGCATCTTCACTTGCAAGCCACAGAAGAGGCCATGGAAGAACTGAAGCAAAACAAACATAATCTTCAAATAGAGAACGATGAATTGAAGATGCACCTACATGAAGAGAAAGAGGAAAAACAGAGTTTTCTACTATAGCTACAAGTGAAGGACGAGGTCTTAGAAAAGTTGTAGTGAGACCCATGTGAGGTAAAAAGTAGTTCTCCATCTTCATGTATGTTTCTTGATGATGATTTCGCTATTTTTGAAAATCATACCACAAGAATTGGCTCCAAACTGTTGAAGAGAATGGGGTATGAAGGAAAAGGCTTGGGCGTTAATGGCCAAGGCATTGTCAACCCCCTCAAAGTAAAGGAATTACCCCATCAAGCAAGACTTGGGTATGTAAGGAAAGAAGTTGGGGAACACGCTGAGATAGTTAGCGAACCACCAACGACGGATGATGAGCAGCCCTCATCAGTTCTTTCCAAATCGAAAGAGAAGGTAAAATATGTTGATTTCCTTTCGATTTCATCTTCTCATAGTATGATGTCTGTTGGAGATGTGGAGATCCAAGATACGTGGACATATATGAGGCTCCTTACAAAGACAAGGCATGAGGAGAAATAACTTGGTGTTAATAACCAAGTCATCACTCAACCTTTGGAGGTTGTGCATGAGCATCGATTTGTAGGATCGAGATATACTAAAGGAGAGTGCTCAAAGGTGTCAGAGTCATCTGATACATCGTCGAGGAAAGAGAATGACAGGAAAGCATCCCCATCATCCCATGGCAATTTCCATCACAATGAGAGAGCTGAGGCAAGGTCTCATCACCATGCTGACATCAGAAACAACAAAGGAAGGTATAATCACATTCGATCTTCAAATGTTCATTTTTTATTATGATCATGTTTTTAATAATGAACAAAGATCAAGGCATCAAAAAACATGTAATTTTTGTGGTTTAGCTAACCATACCTTTTCCAAGTGTTGGAAAAGAATGGAAACACTCATGAGGCGTGAAAGACCCTCTCAACAACATGAAAAGAAACAGGTTAAGAATATATGGAGGAAGAAAACCTACTACAGTCATTGTGAAAGAAATGGCCATCAAAGAGCCACTTGTTGGAGGCTCCATCCAAAGCAGCGCCTTAAAGATAAAGCATCGGTGTGTGAAGCAGGAAGAGTAGTTGTTTGACAAGAAAAACCACCTCAAGGAGGTGACCCATTCACATTGATCAGTGAAAAATGGTTTCTAGACATGTTATCATTTCATGCTCATCCTTTTGTAAATCATTTGTTGCATTTTAAAGTGTAAAAGTGATGATGAGTTTCCATCACTCGGTCAGCAACAATGATGTCTGGTCATGTTTTGAGTTGTATTTTGAGTTGCATTTTAAAACTCTAAAAGTGATGTTATGTTTCTTTCACTTGTCAAAATAATAATGTTTGGCCTTATGTATGTAAATCATGTGTTGCAGTGATGAGGTGTTTTCCATCGCTTTTTGAAGCAACAATCATATGTTGGCCTTGTTGTCATAGCTGGAGTATTATGTCCATCTTGATGTAAACTTGACCCCCAAGTACGTGTTATAAACTCGTGGCAAGTGTAGGGACATCTGAGTCTTTAGCTGGTCATGTCATTTAATTATGTAATTTGTGAAACAATGTACTATAGGTTGCAGAAGGCAAGTGTCGGCTCATTTCTTAAGGCTCTGAAGAACAAAGGTGAAGGAGATGGAAGCGGGACCTTTTCAGGATGCTTGTGATGCAAACAAGGTACAGAGAAATTGCAAATTATTGTTCATGATTTTGGAGGACCACAAGCTCCTCAGTGAGGAGGATTGATCCAAGCGACTCCAGAGACACATGCATGACAAGGAGGACTCAGGGAATCTCAAAAATCAAAGTGTTTGGATTATGCTCAAACCAAGACCAAAGCATAGATCTCATCATCCTGATTGCGACGGTGCGAACGGTTTGTCAATTTGAGTCTGGATGCGAAAGTTAGGAGCAGTCAAAGTTGGTTTGACTTTTTGATGATTGGGTAGCTTAAGGAGGCCACAAATTCAACCGAACCCGTCCATTGAATTTCGGCCAGCTCCGGCCAAAGTTCGAGCAAATTTGTTGCCTCGTTAAAATCACTTCTACGGTCAAAGAAGCGAATTTAAAAAAAAAAGTGCGTTAGTTATTATTTAAAACAAAAAATATGTATTTTAAGGGGGTGGGGGCCACCAAACCCACCACCCCAACATGTACTCAACCTACATATTAAATGGCGAGGCTGGTGGGAGTTGAACCCACCCGACCATGTGCGCTGGACCACCGGACGGCCCCATAAACATATACCACCAACCATATACACCAAACAACGTGGAGGAGGTTATGGGGGCGGGCCGCCCAAGGTGGGCCTAGCCACCCGAAGTTCCTTTTTTTTAAAATCAATTTTGTTCATCAAAAACCGTAAGGTGGTAAAACAGGAGGGGCGGGGTTTGACCACCCAACCCCTCCTCAACAAATCCTCTATCTTTACCAATACACCACAACTAATTTCTTGGTAAATCTGCCCATGAATTTATTTAAGAACTTAGTTTTGCCAGAGAAGAGAGAGGAGGACTACATGAATTTCGAGACAGGAGTAGGCACGCAAATTGAGGCAGTTTTAATAATTTTTTAATGCAGGAACGATGAATTTTGTAGGAGGGCAAAAATTTCAACTTGTCAGAAATTGACAAATTTTATATGGATTTTACACCTCTCGTCACCACGAACACGATGGCGCTATCTGTTTTTAAATCTAAGTTTTGCAACTTCTAGTCAATTCCAGATTTCACACGAAACCATGATTTCAGCGAAAACAGGGAGCGGAACCATGAGCCATGAAATTTTCCCAAGGAGGTAAAATTTCACTTTGTTTGAAAATGGTCAAGTTTATATGTGTTTTTCATGGTTTTCCGTAGGGATCCTAATGGTGAAATCAAATTTGACATCTGAGCAGTGGATTTTCAGCTCATCCCTGAAACGGAATCTTTGAGGAATCCCGGGGGAATCTAAAAGACTCCTTGAGCTTCGAATTTTCAACTTCTCAGAATTTGGATTTTGGACAGTCGTTTTAGAAATACTCGATGCCACAAATTTGATGGTGTATCCAGATTTGTCTTTCTCTCATTTCTTCTTTCAGTCACTTTTCTAAGTGCCAGTGCAGATGTCCATCTTCATGTGCGAACAGTCTTCTTCTTGCGATCAATGTTGTGAGATCAATGTTTCAGCAAGCTTCAACACTTTCATAGCCTTTGCTTCAGATGGCCCTTGGTTGTGAGGTATATGATGTGTTCATGTACTTCTTATTTTTGCATTATGTTGTACAGATCCATGATTGATGTTGATGGAGGATCTTGTTTGTTACATGTTGTCTTGATTCCTTGCTTGATTTGATGCGGAATATTTTATGTGATGTACTTGTTTTCATAACTCTTTATGTTATGCTTTGAGATCCCCTTTTGTATGTTGCTTGGATACTTTTGTTGTCATCATGCATTTGTTTTGCTTTGACATCCCTTTTGTGCCATGTTGGCGGGATGTGCACCATGCTTGTTTTTGTGTCATACCGATACGAGGCTTTTGATTGAGAGTTCTAGTTGTGGAACATCTCTTAGAGCCACTCCTATGTGAGGGAATTCTTCCTTGAATGATCGAGACATCATCTCTGTGTACATCATCATTATTGACAAAAAATAATGCAACGGCCTACACCATCTTGACACCGGAGCCCGGAGACGTAGTCCCTCCTGGATGAACTCCGTTATCAATGAATTTTGTTTTCATGTGTTGATGATTGTTATGTTCCTCTTCCTTACACTTTGCAGCTGTATTCATTAATGTTCTTTTAAAATAAATTCTAACACATCACGAAAGTAAAAGGTTTTGGAAGGGTCCTTCTTCACACCCGGACCTGGATCATAGATGCATCCATTTACTCTCATATTTAAAGATCTATACTGCAATATATAAAACATTACTCTCTGAGTTAAATAGCAGCCACATACTGTGTACACTCTTGAAATAAGAAGACTTGCCTGGATTGAATATTAATGTAAGGATAATTAGGAGTTTTAAAAGGAACCTTTTATCAACCAACATTTTGGCGCCATTGCCAGGGAGAGTGTAGCCATTTCTAAAGAGTAATGTACATCTGATAATTGTTGTTGAAGAAGAATTGGGTATTGAAAATGGAAGGTAAGAACGTACGTAACGAGCAAGTAAAGTGCTTGCTCCTCTGCCCACTTTCCAGCACAATTACAAAACGATAAGGTAGGTATTTGATGCTTGTATGTTGAGAGAGAATTGGGTATTAAAAACGAAAGCTAAGAACCTGCATATGGAGCACGTAAAATGCTTGCTCCCCCGCCTGCTTTCCAGCAGAATTGTTAGGAACTTAGGGGTGAGAAAAACATTTCAATTGTTTGCATGAATGACTAAGAAGAAAAAACCCGAAAGCAATCCAATTCCACTACCCAAACCCAACAGATCTAAGGGACCGATGACCCTTGGATGATCAATGTTCATAGACAACATCTTAAAGAAAGCCAAATCTTAGCCATCAGTAGGTCCTCGACACTTCCAGACAACCTACTATCTCCCTTCGGGCCACAGGCTCACCATCTGTAGCCTAATGGTAGGAACTAAGCAGAGCTTTCAAGAAATTGAAAATTCGCAGCCAATTTCCTCACAAGAAGGGAATTCTTGTAATATTCATGAAGGAGGAGGAGAAACGGGTAAAGAGAGGAGCCAAGATCCCCTCAGGTAGTAATTCGACAAGGAACACTCAGTATCCCAGACCGAGGGAGTGTTGTTAAGATCATTCCCACCCCTTCTAACCACCATAGGAATAACTCTCTCGAAATCTCCGAAGGGTACTAGCATATATTTGATCAAATGGCCAACAACCCACAAGCACCCCAGACCTCTACATTGCAGTATCCCATCGTTGACACAACTGTCAATGCACCCATGAAAGCCATCCCTCTGCAAAATATCCCCACTTTTCATGGACTCACATCCGAGGATCCAGATGCATTTTTGTTTGAATTCAATGTATTATGTCGGGGTTATGATTATACCATTGACCCCCAGAAACTAAGGCAGTTTCCCTCTACATTAAAAGGAGCAGCCCTGCATTGGTTTATGGGATTAGGTGGGGGCACAATAAATTATTGAGATCAAATGAAAAATGCTTTCCTTAAAAAATATTAGGACTATTGCAGATCTAGGGAATTGAAAGACAAAATATTCCAAATGGTAGCAAGACCCAGTGAAACATTGGAAGAATATGTAGAACGTTTTCAATATAACCTCCAGTGGTCTCCCTATGCAACTCTGCCTTTGCCTGATAATGTGTTTAAAACTACATTGATTAAAGGAATGAAAGAATAGGGGATAGAGACATTAAATATTATGGGTAAAGGTGATATATATCAAGAAGATTATGCTGATATTATTAAATTTTGTATCAGGTGATCAAGAGGCAGTACGAGATTGAAACCAGCAGAACACGACATGACCACCAGGGACAGCAAAATCTCTTTCAGAAGTATAACTCATGCAGAAATTGGCAACCTGATAGAGGATTTCAAAACAGATATTTTGGGAACCCTAATGACACAATTAGACATCATGCAAGCCAAGCAGAAGTAGGCTGAAGCAGAACAAAACTTGGTGATATTTTGTCCTAGATGCAGGAAGAAGCATAGTCACAAAGAGTGCCCGCTGGATATGGTACAAACCTGTGCCATATGTACTAAATATCATAACACAGAAACTTTCCCATCACTCCCAGGGTTAAAAGCAGTCTATAAGGAGGTAGAGGAAGAAACAAAACTAGTCTACCTGCTAAATCAGCGTCGCCAATGGAAACCACGACAAACAGGTACGCCTACTGATCCATCTTCTTTCTTTCAACCCTCGTAATATAATTCACAACAATACCCAGGAGCTATGTGGCAAAACCAGCCACCTTTTTACAATTGGTCACAGCAACCATTCTCTATGCCACATTGGCCCAACCAATCAAATCAAAATAACAATTGGCCAAATTCCTCCTACTTCCCACCATTCTGGAAAAATAATGCATATCAATCCCAATGGCCACCCTCCACCTCACAAAACCAGAGTTGGCAGTCAAGCTGACAAAGAAATACAAACCAGCCAGCAGGAACAATCCCCTACCTCAACCTACACTGTCGGCACCCTACACATTGCAACAGAACCCTCAGACCAATCTACGACCACAACTCCCAGCCCAGCCCAACTCGAACCCCAATAATATACCAGTCAAATATATGCAAATTATTGAAGGACCGGAATCAGAAACAGAGTTGAGGGAGTGTAGTGAGCTTAAATTAAAGTCTAGTCAGATAATAGAACCAGAGGGGGATAAAAATATAAAAATTAAAGATATGTTACCTATAGAACAAGCACCACAAGTGGAGAACATGGTTAAATAGAAAACTCACAATCAAACTATCACCTCTTCTCCACCATTCCCAGAAAGATTAATCATGCCCTGCCCAATCAAATATCTCGATTTTGATCTTCTGGGAGAATTAAAAAATTTGTGTGTAAAAATACCTCTCCTCCAGGCTATTCAGGACATTCGAATTTATGAAAAAACTATTAAGGAATTGTGTACGAAAAAGCCGAAGAGGAAAATAAAAACAACCCCAACTATCCATGTAGTCGGTACTTTGTCTGATTTATTATCAGGTAAAGAAACACCGGTAAAATATGAGGACCCAGGAAATCCTATAGTCATGGTACAGATAAATGGATGCTCCTTCCACAATGCATTAATTGACCTAGGAGCAGCAATCAATATTCTCACAACAACAGCCTATGAAAAGCTTGGCATTACATCCTTGGACCCAACCACGACCTTGTTGGAGTTGACTGACCGATCGGTAGTCAAACTAGAAGGCACATTACAGGTTGTAATGGTGTCTGTAGATTCTTGGGAATACCCAGCGGATTTTCTGATCATCAATCCTAGAAACTGGCTAGACGGACATCCCCTAATTCTAGTACGATCTTGGCTAGCAACCGCAAATCCTTACATAAGCTATCGAACAGGTAGCATGACTATAGCAAGAGGAAGTACTGTGAAGAATTTAGCCTTATATCCTCTAGCTCAGCCAAGTTTAACAAGAACAAAAACTAGAAAACAACCTGTATCATATCTAACTGAAAACATTAGATCACCACTAACTATAGAAGATGCTCTCGAATTCAATGATCAAACAGAAGATAACATTTGAGCCAGGGAAAACCTTAAATATTAACAAAAACTTGACTGCTGACCAGGAGCAAAAGCTTGTTCAAATTCTTAGAAAATATAAAGAGGCTTTCGCATGGGATTCCCCAGACATGAAAGGGACTGATCCCCAATTATGCATGCACCAAATCTATACAGAAAAAGATTCCATGCCCATTCGAAAACCTCAACGGAGGTTAAACCCTCACCTTAAAGATATTGTTAAAGATGAACTACAAAAACTGCTAGATGTAAACTTGATCTCTCTAATATCTGATAGCAAATGGGTTTCTCCATTAGTAGTGGTGCCTAAAAAGAATGGAAAGTGGCGTATATGTGTTGACTATAGACAGCTTAATAAGGCAACCCAAAAAGACCATTTTCTGCTTCCGTTCATTGACCAGGTCTTGGACACATTAGCAGGAAAAAAATTATTTTCTTTCCTAGACGGCTTCAGTGGCTACAATCAAATTCAAATTGCCCCTGAAGACCAGGATAAGACTACCTTTACCTGCCCTTGGGGGACATTTTCTTACAACGTCTTACCTTTTGGACTATGCAATGCACCTGCCACATTCCAGAGGGCTATACTCAGAATTTTTTCAGATCTGATAAACGAAGGGCTCGAGGTGTACATGGATGACTTTACACCCTATGGAGATGACTTCAAGCTAGAATTGCAAATGCTAGAGAAAGTTCTACAAAGATGCATTGCTACCAGACTCTGTTTAAGCCATGAAAAATTCCACATGATGATGACTGGGGGCCTCATCCTGGGTCACTATATCTCAATAGCTAGAATTCAGGTAGATCCAGCAAAAATTCAGATAATTCTTTTCATACCTACCCCTTCCACACAAACTAAGGTATGCAATTTCTTGGGATTTTCTAGATATTATAGAAGATTTATAAAGATTTTTTCTCAAATTGTTGCACCATTATATGCATTAACAGGAAATATCGATTTCATTTGGACTGACAAATGTGACATTGCTTTTGAAGATTTAAAATGGCTTGTATCAACAGCCCCAGTATTATGAGCCCCAAACTGGGATTTTCCATTCCAAATTTCGTCCGACGCTTCAGATACAACCATTGGAACAGTTTTCGGTCAGGAGGAAGATAAGAATCCACAAGCAATATACTACATCAGCAAAAATCTATCTCCTGCTGAATTAAATTATACTGTGACTGAAAAAGAATTTTTGGCTGTAATCTATACTATTAATAAATTCAAACCTTATATAACAGGATACCCTGTGGTTTTGTATACTGATCACTCTGCTATTAAATATTTAGCTAATAAACCTGTTACAAATGGACGAGTGGCAAGACAGTTGATCCTTTTACAAGAATTCGACATAACAATCGAATATCGACCAAGAAAAGAAAATCGAGTAGCAAACTTCCTTTCATGTATGCCAAAGATAGATGACTCGGCAGCAGTAGAAGACGAGTTCCCTAACAAACACTTATTTGTTGTCATCATGAAAACACCATGGTACGCGGATGTCACAAACTACCTAGCAGTGGGAAAATTACCCAAGCACCTCACGCCTAATGAAAGAAAACAAATAGTACAACGTAGCACTCAGTTCTCCTAGATCGGAGGATATTTATTCCATACAGGGGCCAATATGCAGATTCGAAGATATGTCAGGAAAGATGAAATCTTTGACATCCTGAAAGCTTGCTATGATGGGCCTTGCGGTGGATATTTTGCAAACCGCAGGACTGGTCACAAAGTCTTACAGATGTGCTATTATTGGCCCACCATTTTTCAGGACGCCAAGAAGTTTGTCCAAGCATGCGTTAGTTTCCAAAGAATGGGATGCCTTGGGCAGTCCGATGAGATGCCTCTACATATGCAGTTAGTCATTGAACCTTTTGAACAATGGGAGTTAGATTTCATTGGCCCAATTAACCCATCATCTAATTAAAAGACATACATACTAGTCGCAACAGAATATGTGACTAAATGGGTGGATGCAGAAGCATTACCAAGGGAAACAGAGGACTCAGTAATCCACTTTCTTTTCCAACTATTCGTGCGATATGGCTTGCCTAGAGAAATAATCACGGATGGAGGGCCATAATTTATAGGCCATAAGATTGCTATGACATTAAAAAATCATCATAACATGCACAGAATCACAACTCCATACCACCCGCAGGAAAATGGCCAGGTAGAAAGTACCAATAAAGTAATCGAGGCAATACTCACAAAGATAATCGCATCAGATATACGTGACTGGGCTACCCAGTTGCCAGAAGCCCTGTGGGCATATCACACGACATGGAGAAATACCACATGATATTATCCATACCAGCTAGTCTTTGGCAAAGAAACTATCTTCCCAATCGAATTTGAAATTCAGACATTGCGGATAGCTCAGGAGATAGGCTTGGACTTAAATGAAGCACAAATTAATAGGCTACATTAAATCAATGAATTAGATGAAATCTGGCTATCAGCTCTTGAGCACACTGCACTGATCCAACAACAAAGAGCAAAATGGCATGATTCCCTTATCAAGAAGAAGATCTTCCACGAAGGAGATTGGGCACTCCTGTATGATTATAGGTTCCAGGATTTCCCAGGAAAGCTCCGGACCAAATGGTTAGGCCTTTATGAGATACAAGAGGTGCATGATAATGGCACCCTCACCTTAGCCACCATTGATGGGTTTGGCTACTCTTTTAAAGAAAACGGACATCGAGTAAGACTCTATCACAAACCGCTTACCAGGGAGTCCTTTTGCCAACAATTATGAGAAGATTCCACCATACAAATTCTTGCTGAGGAGGGAAACCCGTCCACAACATCGGTCTAGTGAAGAATTTAGTTGTTTTTGGAATTTGTACATAAAGTTTCTTTTCTATTTGATTGAATTTGCTTGTATAAATTGTATATAAGTTTTAGATAGAGGAGGAATGACCTGTTATAAAGTTTTATGAACCCAACATTTCAGACTACCAAGTGAGTCCATCATCAGGAGATGCGTCAATAGATATTCTAAAGATATTAATGATGTATCCATGAGATATATTTTAGGGTATATATATAGGATATGAAAGAATTAGTCTAAGAAATTAGATCGACCATTATCCAATTAGTTTGTTAATAAGTTGTTTTTTTTCTATTGTTGTTCCCTCTAAGGAACAATTGTTGTTCCGTCTAAGGAACAACTACGGTTCCCTCTAAAGAAAAGCAATGTTCGTGTGTAAATTTTCTTGCTGGTCCATTTAAGGAACAACTGCTGGTCCCCTTAAGGAACAACGGTTGTTCCCTCTAAGGAACAACAAATTCAAGTGCACTATTCTTTCTTGTTGTTCCCTTAAAGGGAATAGTTGTTGTGCCCTTTAAGGAAAAACCGTTGTTCCCTCTAAGGAACAACAATTTCGTGTGCAATTTTTGCTTTTTGTTGTTCCCTTTAAGGAATAGATGTTGATTCCCTCTAAGGAACAACTCTCGTTCCCTCTAAGGAACAACAATTTTGTGAACAATTTTTCATTTTTTCCTTTCATGTTGTTCCCTCTAAGGAACAGCTATTTTTCCCTCTAAGGAACAATCGTTGCTCCCTCTAAGGAACAACAATGTCGTGTATATTGGTTTTCTTGTTGTTCCCTTTAAGGAACAACTGTTGTTCCCTCTAAGGAACAGTCGTTGTTCCCTCTAAGGAACAACAACATCATGTGTGTTTGTTTTCTTACTATTCCCTTTAAGGAAAAGCTATTGTTCCCTCTAAGGAACAACTGTTTTTCCCTTTAAGGAAAAACTGTTGTTCCCTTTAAGGAACAACTACTGTTCCCTTTAAGGAACAACTGTTGTTCCCTCTAAGGAACAAAAATTTTGCGTCCAATTTTTTTTCTTCTTTTCCTTGCTATTCCTTACAAGGAACAACTACTGTTCCATCTAAGGAACAGTTGTTTTTCCCTCTAAGGAAAAACTATTGTTCCCTCTAAGGAACAGCTTTTGTTCCCTCTAAGGAACAGTTGTTGTTCCCTCTAAGGAACAGCTATTGTCACTCCAAGAAACAATGATTTTCTTTGGAGTGTATTTTCCTTACTATTCCCTACAGGGAACAACTGTTGTTCCCTCTAAGGAACAAAAATTTCAGCATGCATTTTTACTTGTTGTTCCCTCTAAGGAACAGCTGTTGTTCCCTTTAAGGAACAACACTTTTGGCATGCAATTTTTATTTTTTTCTGTTCCCTACAAGGAACAGCTGTTGTTCCCTCTAGGGAACAACAGTTTTTGTATGTATTTCCTTTGTTGTTCCCTACAGGGAAGAGCTGTTGTTCCCTCTAAGGAACAAAACCCTTTTTGTGTGTTTTTCCTTACTGTTCCCTATAAGGAACAACACTTTTTGTGTGAGGTTTTCTTTTGTTGTTTCCTTTAGGAAATAGCATTTTGTAAATATTTGTTCGAAGAAAACCCTTTCTTTCCTTTGCTCACACCTAACGAGCCTCTATAAAGCATAAGTGTGAAAATATATATGCAAGGATACAAATTTGGAGTGTACTGGAACAAGTAAATATATCGAATATTATCATTTTTAACAAGATTAATTTGTATTGATCGAAAAATAAAAAGACACAACCATCTATATCACTTCACTGTCCTTATTTTCACTATAAATTGAATTGATTGATTATTTGTACCATGTTGGTTCTCCCCTAACCCTATAATTCTCTCTGTTCATTATCTTCAAACAAGGTTAAGGGTATACTTTTTCTATTGATATGTTCTGGCTTCTTCCGCCATTCCTACTCCTAAGGACTGTTGAGCCACCCTCTATATATAAATAGAAAGTGTTGTTCAATATATATATATATATATAAACATATACATGTTTACTAATAATTCTATGATTTTTATAGATGGAGGATAGGGGGTCTCATCATAAGCCAGCCTACCATGATCATAAGGAAGTAGCGAAGTGGCATTCCCACTATGGCCACCACACAAGGGATATGATCCAATGGATGCATCAAGTAAAAAGTCCTTGGAACAGGAGGTCTCATTACGAACCGGCGTGCCCACCTTTCACTCCTTCCCAGTGAATAGCAATGCGTTCATCTGGTTACCAAGCCAGTACATTGGTCTCTACTCTGATATCATAATGAACTTCTCCAATTATACATAGAGGATCATGGTTCCAAAAGGTGAAAAAGAAACTCTGTCGAGGCTATAAATTCCTCTGGGCAACAAAAGCTCTGCTGATAGTATTGAAGTCATATTTTCAACATCAATAGTTATTATAACTGCCTTTTCTTATTTGTTATCTTTACTAAAGAGAGATTATATTCCCAAATTATTTTGAACCTTTATGCATGCAATATCCTTTAAAAAAAAAAATCGATCATAATAGGTTTAAAGTGGAATGATGATGGTAAAGTACTTTTCCTGTGTCAGTTGTCCTTTTTCCTTTTCAAATCACCTCACAGCATCTCCTTGCTTATTGATAATTCTTGTTATATGCATTGATTTCAGCACTCCAATAATTTTTGCGATCCTTTCATTAATATGCGTACCTTGATACTTTCACCATCCTTGTACTTCACTGCCAACATGTTATTCCTTCATTCATTCGATCAAAGGCTACCTATCATTTCAAAGGGGGGTGAAACCTCCAGTGTATTATGCATGCATGTCAGCTCTTTATTTGATCTTGCAGGAAAATACGACATTTCATGATCGCAGAGCATGTAGAATAATAAAAATTCTTAGATAACGGTATTTATGCTTGTAAAGTATCAATCTGATATAACCATTATAACAAATTGTTGTTCCATCACTCGACTCTATCTATTTTTGTGTTATCTCTGCTACGCTAAATATTTGTAGAATTCAGGCAGTATGGGAGGACGAACAGTACACAGGGAGCCACTAATATTGGCCGTTTTTGATGCAGCCAAAGAAATTCTAGCCTGAGTTGGATAGATAAGATACTTCACATGATTTCAGGAACCTAATGAAGCAATTTCCATTGAATTCCTACAAAATTTACAGAACGGGCAATCCATGATAAGGGGTAGGAAAATCACAGTGTCAGATGCTGTGATACCTGAAGTGTCTAGATTACTAGCTAAAGGACCAGTATGGGATAATAACCAGGATTTCAACCATCATCCCTTGGAGAACCGTGGGGAGAACTAGCTAGAGTCCTCCAAAGTTTCGATCACATGTGACGGATGAAAAGACGTGGTAAGGCCGCGTCAACTTAAACTCTTAGCAATCCTGAAACAAAAGTGTTATGTGAATTTACCTACATATTTGAATTTCTACTGCATGACTCCATTGAGAGGATAAAAAATTCCCGACACATAGAAATCGTCATAAGCCACCACTGTTTGACTAGGCTAATAGTTAGTTACAACCTCGCTCAGCAGCAGTCAAGTTGGGAGGAATTAATAATTGCTATTGAAGGGGGTTTAGCTCTACTTGTGCCTAACCCTGTTCCGAAAAGGAAGAGGACTACCCTTACAACAAACATTCCCCAGAAGTGCAGACATTCTACTAGGCTGAGGAAAAACTTAGGAGCGACCGAAAACCCCTAGGGCAGTACCAGCCAGCCCATAGAATTGTATAGCCCAGGAAGTGAATAGCTTTTACAGATAGAAGGCCAGGATAACCCTGAATCATACCATGAGGAAGAATCAGGGCATTCTGGAGATGAGGAAAGAAATGAATTAGAACTCCCCTTAACATCAAATACAATTTCCCTAGGAGATTTAGTGCATGATATATAATTGGCCCAGATCCTGGCCAATATGGATGATTTCATACAGCCCGAAAGCCTACTCAATTTTAACATTGGAGCAACCCAATCTATAGAGAACTCTAGCCATGATAGAATTATATCAAAAAATGTAAGCTGCGAAGTAGAAACAAGGGTAGAGGCCACTCAAGAAGAGGTAAACCAACCTGGTGATATGCCTCCAGGAGAACCCAGTCAAGTAGCCCTAAATATAGAGAATAAAAGCTAAACAGAAGAAATAGAAATAAACCAGGAAGAGGACTACCAATCTAGGGACACGGTTCTTTTAGAACAAAGCCAAGATGAGCAACCATGATAGTTAGAAGTAGAGGCGATTAACAGAACAATGGATCCTCCTAAAAAGCAGAGAGACAAAATTGAAAAGCTTAGGAAGGAACAACAGAGGCTGCGGAAAATATTAAAAAGGCTCAGACGAAAGATAAGGAAATTATCAGCGGGGATGGTTCCAGACAAAACCCTAGAAATAATAAACGCAGTAGTTCAAACTGAATTATATGAAACAAACGTTGTAGGGACTCAAACTGAGCCCACACTCACTCAACTTTTTAAGGAAAAACATGCACTTCTTGCTGAAGCAGCTACCTAGATAGAGGGTATACCCTCGTATGAATTAGCTATTCAAACAGAGGTGGTACCTCCTGTAGCATGGCCACCCAGACGGAGGTTTTGACCTCCCATCATAAAGAAACACAGACAGTAGGCATTCCTTCTCATAGCAGAAGTACACAAACAACCATTCAAGCCAAAGATATCATGACAAGCAATGACCCCAGTATATTGACTCTTCAACAAGATTTATCACAAGCTTGGCTTTCCATAGAACGGCTTCAGCTAGAAACTGTCTCTTAGCAAAAATACCAAGAATTACAGAGGTAGCTTCGAGACATGAATACATCAGAAAGTGAAACCTTTGAAAAATACCGAAATGTAGGAGAGAAAATTGAGAAAATAAAGCTCAGATTAGAGAAGGTCATGAGTCAAACAAACACTATCTGCTCATTGTACACTGATGTCTTTGCATGCAGATCTCATGCCAATAATTATGCCTTATTTTTGCTAGAAATATACTTGCAGTTGAAAATCAAAGCCATTAGGGCTGGAAAACTGATAGAATTAAAAGCAATTTAGGATTTCATAAACTGTTGCAAACAGCATGGGGTAAAAGTTCAAAGGTTTCTATGCGAATTTTACCTACATAATTTTGTATTAGAGGAAGAAATGGAAAAGAAACCCAACCCTTTTGTGGGGGATGTGCAATTCCAAGCTTTTATTTCATTTGCTGCCAATCAATTGAAATGGTTCAAGGCTCATAACACGTTCTAGAGGCAAGAGCATGGACTAGACCTTTGGGTCAGAGGTGAACCCAAACACCATTTGCAAATGCTATCCAATCACAAGAGTTTAATGACAAGGGAAGGAGTAATCAAAATTTTGCGGCCTATTCAGAAAGAGATTATACAGAAGGGAGTAGAATACTTCCTCTCCATTCAGGAAAGCTCCTTGGCTCTAGCCAAGCTCAGGTGGACAGTTTCCACTAGTAATATACAAAATAGAGAGCCATTCAATTATAAAAATTTTAAATTAGCTATAGAACATTTTGTCACTTATAACAATATCATTTTAAGGGAAGGTCCTTATTGGCTAGGTTGTTGGTTCCGCAGCCCTATAGTTTGATATCCTGCTGAAGGTTATCGGGCTATATATGAATTGCCTGAAGGATAGACAGGGTCCATCTTTGAGCTCCTGGCCAAGAACCATTGTTTTAGACCACTTTACAACATTCCTTCTCCAACTTATTCTAACTGCTCTGCATACGAACTACTTGCTTTTCACGAGGACATGAAATAGGGTAAGCAGGGGAGTATGTTGAGTCATGGAAAAGGTATGCATTTACTATTAATCTCATCATCATTTTCCTTTATTCTTATCTTTTCTATATATTAAAGCTTTAATCTATTAAGGAATTACGGTAAGAAATGAAGGAATTATCTACAGTTACGACTTAGCTAATTATTACCCTTCTTTATGCAGGAAAACAACAAAAGGGACAAATGTTGTTCCCTCTGAAGGAACAACAAAAATCGACAAGCCAAGGAAGCAACACGGTGGTTGCAGATAAGGCAAAACCAAATCAGAAGAATCAACATGAGAAAGGAAAGGATGTTTGAAGTGGGAAAATTGTTGTGAATCGATCCTGAGGGATCGCGTTTATCATTTATCTTTTTTTACCCTTTCCTATTATAAAAGGAGATGTTTTGTAAGAAGGAAGGGGAGGAATCACTGTTATTATTGAATTTGTAATTTTAATTACAGACTCTCGCTGTCAAGAAGAACATGAATATATTGTAATGCTCATTCATTTTGATGATTAATATATAAGTGAAGTTGTTGTTCCCTCGCATCATCTGAAGTAACTTAGCAGTGTTCGTTGGCGGCTAAGGGCCCGGCCTCTGGTGGATTCAAATGATTTCTTTGTGTCATACATTTCCAATTCTCGCAAGTGTGATGGTTTGATAGTATTCTTGCTTTATGTGATTTTATTTCTTTCATTGTTTATTATTTTCCAATGTCGACAGAATATCTTTGCTTTCTATAATTTATAGTATTGTCATTAGTACGATTTACTTTCACTTCGGATTGAGTTATTTAGATAAATATTCTACTGGATTTAATAAATTTTAAAGACTATTAACTTTCGATGTTGAAACTCTCAGATTGACATCATTTTCTATTCAGATTATTTCTTGAAGATTGGGTTTGATTTAGATTAAATCAGTTAAGGAGAGATGAGTTATCATTACAAGACTCTCTATTGATGCTGTCGTTACTTGAATTAATGAAAGATTTTATTTCGTTAGAGGATTGAGTTTTATTTAATTGCAATTGGAATTTACTAGATGCATCCATTTACTCTTGTATTTAGAGATCTATACTGCAATCTGTAAAACATTACTCTCTGAGTTAAATAACAACCACATACTGTGTACACTCTTGAAATAAGAAGACTTTCCTGGATTGAATATTAATGTAAGGATAATTAGGAGTTTTAAAACGCACCTTTTATCAACCTGTTAGTGTCAGTCTTTGCATCCTTCCTCCAGTGATCAAAACATGCTCTTACAAAGTGATTTTAAGGTGTCAAGGTCAAATTTTGTCATTTCAGTGAGTCTTCAAGCAAAATTTGGTCACTAGGTATTAGGTCTAGGGTTTGCTTTTACTCCTGTCAAAATTGTCCAAATGTTGGTCCATGTCACCATTCACCTAATTGTACCATTATTCAGGGGGTTTTCATCATCATGTCAAGTTCCACTGGGTCATTTTACACCTTGTTCATGCTTCAATTGTGCCTAGGTAAGGTTCATTTCCCTCTTCTAGGGTTTTGAAGCTAATTTCTCTTGGATGGTCAAATCATCAGCAAAACTTGTATCCTAATTCTCATACACCTTCCCCTATCCTTCATGTACCTTATTAACCACTTCCCATCACTGCGATCCCCCAAATTCCTCATTTTCGCACAAACCCTAGTTTCTTGCTACAACTTGGCAATTTTCTAGGCTAGGCCTGTGTCTTTCCCTTTTGGACCCCTTCCCCTCACTCAATATTTGAAATTCGACTTTTCCCTACTTCCTAACATCCCTCCCTATTTCCCAAAATTTTCTCAAGAATTTAGAAGCCCCTTATCCCCTTCATTTCGCTTCATTTCGACAAGTCCCCTGTTCCACACATCGGGATAAGTTTTACTCCAATGACGTTTCTGAGCAATAAAAGATGAATTTGGGAAAACTAAGAGATTCTTTTGTCCCCAATAGGCCAAGGAATAAAAACCTCCTTCACGTTTTACACAAGTGTCATGATTTTAGAGAAATGTCAAAAATACAGTTGCCTCGGGAGAATTGATGCACCTCTGAAGCGACATTGGGAAAATCACATTTTCTCCTAGCTTGGTTGGCTAAATGACTTTTGTGATGAGTAACATGATAACTAGACACAAATATATTTCCAATGAGCTATCATGAGTTCAATTTGGAGTTGAGGAAACCCTTCAAAAGTTGACTGCAACAGCACTCTGCCTTTAGGCAGCCTCATTTGGCACATTTTGACCAGTCTTGGGAGATTTGATTTTTAATAGGTCAAATGAACTCCAAATTGAAAAATTCCAATTGGTCTGGAGATTAGACTCAAGGACCCTTTCAATGCGCTATCCTATGCCCAATTTGGACACTAGGAAGGCCTCCAAACGTGTCCTGCAAAATTCTCTACATACAGGGTTTGGTGGCGTGGCGCATTGGGCAACTGGCACAGCGCAAAGGGAAGGCGCAGTGCATTGGGCCGAATTTCTCAGTGCAAAAATACACTGGCACAGTGCATAGGGAAGGCATAGCATGTTGGGTTTGAGGCATGGCGCATAGATCTTCCAACCCCAAAAACTTCAAAAACTTTCTCCAAATCGCTCAAAATGTGTGGGTCTTCACTTGTACAAGTAAGATGGGCTTCCATCATTGCTTTTCATCCAAGGTTAGTGCTTGTGATTTTCATACGGTGTTTTTATCATCAAACCCTACCAAAGAAAATATTATTAGGGGTTTTTGTATATTATTTGGCTGCCAAGTTATTCCCTCACCTCAATCACTCCCTACTCCATTTTCCCTTGATTTCCCTATCCCTAAGTCACATCATTCCCTATCATTCCTATTTCCTCATCTCATTTGTAAAATCCCTAAACCCCAAAAAATAAAGTGACTGTCCCATTGTCTCCACATTTGGAAAATCAGAAGTTTTAAAAGGGAAAATTTCACTTGGTTACAAGTCCTTTGTTCCCGCTGTCCTATTTCTCCCACAGTCTTTTCCCTTTGGCACACATTTCGCACATAGTTAGAAATTGGAGGTAATAAACATCAAGTATTCATTTCTCATTTTCAACCAACCAAACATACACTTTTCATATACATTACAACATCATGACGGACACAGACACATCATATGAACAAGACAGTGATTCTGCCACTGAACTGCATGCACCAGGAGGACACTAAAACGTCAAAAAGGGAGGATAGACTCCGAATCTTGGCTGAAGCCTTTTTGGCTGACCATGGTACTTGATGAAGGACCTTCAGTCCAAATTTCAAGAAATTTGGGGCAATTTTGGCATTTTGAAATTTTTTTGCACTAAAAAACAGGGTTTTCCTCCCTATGCGCCGCGCCATGTGGCGCTCACTTTTGCTAGGGAGCTCCAAATTACAAAACGTTTGCATTTCTTGAATTTCCATGAAAAAATATGCTTGCTTGACCATGGCCAAGAAATTTGGGCAGGTTTTGAGCCCTCAAAAGGTCAAAAAACACTCAAAAATGACCTCACTGCCCATATTTTGACACACAGGAAGCAATCTTGGGAGATTGGATTTTTGACAGAGCAAATGGCGACCAAATTGAAATATTCATCTTGGGTTGGAAGGTAAACAGGTAGGGATTTCCAATGAGCTATCATGAGCTTAATTTGGTCTCCATAAAATTCCTCAAAATCAGCTCCAAAGTGGCGCGACAAATAGAGATTTTGGGCGCGGCACATAGAGGATTTTGGCCTATTTTTCACTCTTCAGCTCAAAATTTCGCCCAGTTTTGCCTAGTTTGACTTTTTCACTCTCCTAATGGAAAATTTATGATGTAATTGGATGAAAATTGAGATATCATGATGTAAATATGCTATATTTTTACTTGTATAGGTAGATTCATCAGTTTGGAGATTGTTTGAAACTGAATGAATCAGTTTCCTTGTTTCTAGTGGCAAGCTGTTATGATGCCTAGATTCCAGTTCTCAGTTTAGGATCAGCTGGACCAGCTCCTAAACATGTGAGCTTGACCCCTAGAGGCAAGGAGGAGCTATGTTTGTCTATATTATGTTGTTTTTCGGTCATTAGCATGGTTGGACACTTGGGATTGCTTGGCACTTCATTGTACATTTGATTTCTGCATTTTTGGCAAAGGAAAGACCAGGGTTTCGCAGCACTTGTTGGGATCCTTGTGGCTCTATGTTTGGATGGTGTTTTTCTTCATGTAATTTTAAGTTCATTGATGTTTTATGTATGCCATTTCCCTTCTCTTTGCTTCTGAAATTGAACAAATTGAGTGACATAGGTAGAATTCATGAGTGTGTTGTGCTTTGCCTTTTAGTTTTGTTTAATTGTCAATGTTTTCTTCAGTTTGAAGAGGATTCTTGATAGCTTCTTGCCCTCTTCAGCTTCTCAGCAGTCTTTTCTATTCATTCATTTAATATAAAGCATCAAAACTACTACCTACCTTGCCCCAACCGGAACTTTGCAAAAATTTGGCCTCATCCCCGGACCCAAATTTGCCTTTCCCTTTTTCCAACAAAACCCCCCAAAAACTCAAATTAAATCCTTGCACTTCATACCTAGCCTAATATTAGTAATCAAATCAATCATCTCAAGCCCCATAGATTATCTTTTGCTGAGATTGACCCAGAGAGAGCCCTCTCCTGTCCTCGTAGGGCTAGCTACGAGGCTGAGCGTGGTTTGATGTGGACCTAGAAGCTTACCTTTTCAGCCTGAGGTAAATCTAGGCTCTAAAATAGTGGCGACTCCACTGGGGAAGAAAGTTTATTTTCATTGTTTGGCTTTGTAGACTACAGACGGAGCCTGAATCTAGCCAAGTAGCCTTTGAAATGCTCTTGCTTCGCATTAGCGAAAGTAGATGAAAGCTGCTTCAGTCAATCTCCGGTCTAGTTTATAAAGTGAACATCTAATCTAAACGATCACCCTAGTACATGTATCAAGATCAGATCTGATTGTTGATGGTGGACTCAGACACAGCAAGGCTGAAATCATTCACCTGGCGATTCCAAATCATTTTCGAGATCAGATCCAAAGACTCCACTGGAGGATGTGTGGGGTTGTGTTATACTCTTTCCACGACTAACCTACGTAGTGAACCGGGGGGTTAGAGGGGGGGCAGAGCCCCCCCTTCGTTGCGCCAATTGCGCAGCGGGGGTGGAAGCCCCCCCTATTCGGGGGGTTTGAGGGGGGCAGGTATCCCCCCTCTACGGGGTCCGTGGCAGCACCCCAGGAAAAAAAAAAATTGGACCCTATATCAGGTTGGGCGAACCTACCTATGGTTTTCAGTCCATGGTTTTGGACGCGATGGTTTTCGGTCCATGTATTGGATGCTTCGGCATGTACAAATATGTATTGTAACATTGAAAGGAACATAAAAAAATCAAGCTGGTAGTCCCGGTTTTGGGATCAAGTGGGAAATCTTTGTGTATATGTGTTTTATGTGTTATGCTCTCGCATTTTTATTTTTCCTGTGATTTAGAATTCGCATGTAGGTAATTTCTGTACGGGGTTAAAACCTATTGGATGAACATGACCAGCAGCAACATGAAAGGACAATATGGACAAATTGGGTATTCAAGTTGGAATTTCATCAAAGACATTTTGTTCCTTGTTATAAATTATTTCTTCTCTTTTCCCGAGAATGTCAAGAAGGCTTTGCAAAGTATACTATGCTTGAGAAGAGATCCACGGCCTGCACTTGATTCCTTCCCTTTGAAGATTGTGAATACCAAAGATTTGCATGCCTTTGAGCTTGATCAAGACCCTTCTTCTGAATCTTGTGATGACCATCTTTAAACTAATGAACCTCAAGAGACCAAAACGGATTCTACAGCTTCTATACATACCCCTATACCTTGTAAAATTCCAGATCGATACAAGCCTCTGATTTTACCTCCTATATCCCGTGCTTTCCCTAATAATGATGACCTATATCTACCAAGATTTGATGGTGAACGCGACAACATCACTGCTGAGAGACATGTTCTGAATTTTGAGTCTTTTCTTGATCTTTTTGAAGTTGATGAAGAAGATGTCAATATTAGGCCTTTTGCTCTTTCTTTGCAAGGCAAAGTCAAGAGTTGGTTCAAAACCCTGCCTGATGTGAGCATCTCAGATTTCCAGCAGTTCGCCAAAGTTTTCCTCGATAGGTGGGTGGTCAGAGAAAACCCTTTCTTGATTATAGAAGAGTATAACCAGCTGAAAAGACAACCAGTGGAGACAGTACAACAATTTTCTGCCAGATTTAACCAAGCTTATTATTCGATGTCTGTTGATATAAGACCTCCTCCTGGATTTTCTCTCTTGCACTACCTAGGTGCCTTTGATCCAAAAATGGAGTTTCAGCTGAGAGAAAGGAATCTTGCAACACTTGAAGGGATGCAGAATAGTGCAGTATACGTAGAGGCTCATTTTCTGATCCGAAGGGCAAAGTTGAAGGAAGAAGAGATGAAATTAATAGATCCGGAGGAATCGACATCTCTAGAGGTAAAGCTTGACATTTTGGCAAGTGCAGTGGAAGAGATGATGCAAAAGATCACCGCAAGGAATGATTATGATGTTTAAGCCCATGGCTCGTTGATTGAAGAAGAACAAGTTGCTGATCCAAAGCATTTTCTTTCTTATCCCAGTTGTCATAGATCTGATAATGATTGTTTTGTAGATCATCTTGGAGAAGAGAGATCTGTTGATATGACATGCATGCTTGATGATGTCTTTTATACTGACAATTTGCCTCAGTTTGATTAGTATGATGATGATTATGTTCTCCAAACAGAAGCTACTCTTGCAGACAAATCAGCAATTGGTTTTTGAGAGGAAGAAGTTCACTTTCAGCAGCTCCAATACAATATTCAGCCATCACATATCATCTATGACAGTGACGAGGAAAGTGCAACAAATTTTGAAGTAAGTGAAGGGTCTTTTCCTTTTTGTTTTTCTTCATTTCAGTTCATCAGAGACAACATTCATGCAATCAGAAGTCAGTCGTCGACAATTCTTGATCTGGACCATCTTGAGAGCAATGAAAACCTTGGTCAAGATTTCTCATACTCAGATTTTCAGCCCCCAAATGCCATTGATTGTCAAGTTGTACATGAAGACATGGAAGCTAGCACATATGATCAAATGATACAAGATGATTCTGTACCATTTTGTTTCGAATTGAAGGGTAAATTGCGTAGTAGATCTTCAAATGAGTAGCCTGTAGGAAATCAACAATCTCTCAGTTTTAATGTTGAGGATGAGACAGATAACAAAATTCTTGAGCAAGTTGTTAATGAGAAATCTTCCCTTGAAATGATTAATGAAATCATTTTGGATACAAAACCCTCCCTAGCACCAGATTTGCAGCCACCAAACACAATTGAAGATCAGATTATAGATGAAGGTGTGGAAGCCGAAATACATGATTTAATGATGCAAGAGGATTCTGTACCCTTTTGTTTCGAAGCATTTCAGTTTATAAGGAAGAATCTTTGTAATATCTCTAAATAAAAAGATGAACAGCCAGTAGGATGTCATACAGTTTTAATGGATACATCGCAACAGTCTTTTCAAGTTTTTGATGATCCTATTGCTCGTGTGTTGGATGATGTTTGCCGTAAAAGTTCTTCTCCATTAGCTAACCATGTGCCAGAAAAGAATGTTGATAATAATCTTATTCAAAAGTCGGCTTCATTGTCTTGTTTAACATATTTTTCATTACAAAGCTCACACAAATGTTTGCAATCATATGAAGAGATTGATAAAGGAGACTTTTGTTCTGTTTGGAATCAGCAACAGAGTTTGGTTATCCACGAAATTCAGGATCCTTTTGATAGCCTGCTGCTGTCCCCAAAGAAAGACAACACAGATGTGAGGAAAATATTAATATCCAGCTATGAAGATTACTTGGACCAGAGCAGTAATGTGTTAATGGAAATCAAAAGTTATCTTTATGAAGATCCTTTCTCAGTATTCTTGAAGTCATCCAGTCAACTCATGCTTCGCAAGTTTATCAGTAGTCAACTTGAAAAAAGTATGGATACAAACTTAATTCGACAGTCGGTTTCTTTGTCATTTTTAGTAGGAGTCTCGTCACAAATCTCAGATCAAAGTTTGCATTTATGGTATGAGGAAAAGATAAGTAATCCATTGGATGAGCTAAGTCCCAGTGTGCATGAACTTCACGATCCTTATGCAGTGTTTTTGGAGGCGGATAGAGAATCCATATTATTCAATGGATCTGTTCACAAGTTTTCATGGGAGTTGCCTTTCAGTAGTTCTCTCTTGTTGTTCATAAGCGAGAACTTGTGGAGAATTCAAACAGTAGTCGGTATACTTACTTGGTTGCATTGGTTGTAAAATTTCACTTGATTAGGTGATGAACGAAACTGATAGAGTAGGTTTTGATGAATAAGCTCTACTTTGAGCATCATTTCCAGTTTGTCAATTTTGTTTAAGTATCGAGTTAGTTTTTAGTTGAGTGAGAGTCAGTTTGTGTCGTCAAGTCGTCAATTTTCAATCATGCATTTCAGCTTGAGTTTTTTTACTCCATTGCCCAATGGATGAAGGCACTTGTCAGCTCTCCCAAAGCTCTGCAGTTCTTGGCACCTCCAAGGAGCTACCATCCCCATTGGAGCCAATGTTAGTTTTAGTCTTTGCAGCCTTCCTCCAGTGATCAAACATGCTCTTACAAAGTGATTTTAAGGTGTCAAGGTCAAATTTTGTCATTTCAGTGAGTCTTCAAGCAAAATTTGGTCACTAGGTATTAGGTCTAGGGTTTGCTTTTACTCTTGTCAAAATTGTCCAAATGTCAATCCATGTCACCATTTAGTTAATCGTACCATTATGCAGGGGGTTTTCATCATCATGTCAAGTTCCACTGGGTCATTTTACACCTTGTTCATGCTTTAGTTGTGCCTAGGTAAGGTTCATTTCCCTCTCCTAGGGTTTTGAAGCTAATTTCTCTTGGATGGGCAAATCATTAGAAAAACTTGTATCCTGATACTCATACACCTTTCTCTATCCTTCATGTACCTTATCAAACACTTCCCATCATTGAGATCCCCCAAATTCCTCATTTTCGCACAAACCCTAGTTTCTTCCTACAACTTGGCAATTTTCTAGGCTAGGCCTCTCTATTGCCCTTTTGGACCCCTCCCCTCACTCAATATTTAAAATTCCACTTTCCCCTACTTCCTAACATCCCTCCCTATTTCCCAAAATTTTCTCAATAATTTAGAAGCCCTTTATCCCCTTCATTTCGCTTCATTTCGACAAGTCCCCTATTCCACACATCGGGATAGGTTTTACTCCAATGATGTTTCTGAGCAATAAAAGATGAATTTTGGAAAACTAAGAGAGGGTTTTGTCCCCAATAGGCCAAGGAAGAAACACCTCCTTCATTTTTTACACAGGTGTCATGGTTTTAGAGAAATGTCAAAAATACAGTTGCCTCGGGAGAATTGATGCACCTCTAAAGTGACCTTGGGAAAATCACGTATTCTCCTAGCTTGGTTGATCAAATGACTTTCTTGATGATTCAAATGATAACTAGACACAATGCTATTTCCTATGAGCTATCATGAGCTCAATTTGAAGTTGATAAATCCCTTCCAAAGTTGACTGCAACAGCACTTTGCGTTTAAGCAGCCTCATTTGGCACATTTTTCCCAGTCTTGGGAGATTTGATTTTTGACAGGTCAAATGAACTCCAAATTGAAAAATTCAAATTGGGTTGGAAATCAAACTCAAAGACCTTTCCAACGAGCTATCCTGCGCCCAATTTGGACACCAGAAGCCCTCCAAAAGTCTCCTGCAAAAAGCACTACGCACAGGGTTTGGTGGCGCGACGCATTGGGCAACCGGCGTGGCGAATTGGGCTGCATTTCTCAGTGCAAAAATACACTAGCACGACGCATAGGGAAGGTGTGACACGTTGAGTTTGAGGTGTGGCGCATAGAGCTGTCGACCCCAAAAACTTCAGAAACTTGCTCCAAATCACTCAAAATGCGTGTTTCTTCACTTGTACAAGTAAGATGGGCTTCCATCATTGCTTTTCATCCAAGGTTAGTGCTTGTGCTTGTCTTATGGTGTTTTTATCATCAAACCCTACCAAAGAAAATAGTATTAGGGTTTTGTGTTAATTATTTGGCTGCCAAGTTATCCCCTCACCTCAATCACTCCCTACTCCATTTTCCCTTGATTTCCCTATCCTTAAGTCACATCATTCCCTATCATTTCTATTTCCCCATCTCATTTGTAAAATCCATAAACCCCAAAAAATCAAGTGACTGTCCCATTGTCTCCAAATTTGGCAAATCAGAAGTTTTAAAAGGGCAAATTTCACTTGGTTACAAGTCCTTTGTTCTCGCTGTCCTATTTCTCCCACAGTCTTTTCCCTTTAGCACACATTTCGCACATAGTTAGAAATTGGACGTAATAAACATCAAGTCTTCATTTCTCATTTTCAACCAACCAAACATACACTTTTCATATACATTACAACATCATGACAGACATAGACACATCATATGAACAAGACAGTGATTCTGTCACTGAACTGCATGCACTAGGAGGACACTAAAACGTTGAAAAGGGAGGATAGACTCCGAATCTTGGCTGAAGAATTTTTGGCTGAGCCTGGTACTTTATGAGGGACCTTCAGTCCAAATTTCAAGAAATTTGGGGCAATTTTGGCATTTTGAAAATTTTTTGCACTAAAAAACAGGGTTTTCCTCCCTATGCGTGGCGCCACGTGGCGCTCGCTTTTGCTAGGGAGCTCCAAATTACAAAAAGTTTGTATTTCTAGATTTTCCATGAAACGTTATGCTTGCTTGACCATGGCCAAGAAATTTGGGTAGGTTTTGAGCCCTCAAAAGGTTAAAAAACACTCAAAAATGACCTCACTACCCATATTTTGACACACAAGAAGCAGTCTTGGGAGATTAGATTTTTGACAGGGCCAATGGAGACCAAATTGAAAAATTCCACTTGGGTTGGAAAGTAGATAGGCAGGATTTTCCAACAAGCTATCATGAGCTCAATTTGGACTCTAGAAAAGGCCTCAAAATCATCTTCAAAATGGTGCGATGCATAGAGATTTTGGGCGCAACACATAGAGAATTTTGGCCTATGTTTCACTCTTTAGCTCAGAATTTCGCCCAGTTTTTCCTAGTTTGACTTTTCCACTCTCCTAATGGAAAATTTATGATGTAATTTGATGAAAATTGAGGGATCATGATGTAAATATGCTATATTTTTACTTGTATAGGTAGATTCATCAGTTTAAAGGTTGTTTGAAACTGAATGAATCAGTTTCCTTGTTTCTAGTGGCAAGCTGTTATGATGCCTAGATTCCAGTTCTTAGTTTAGGATCAGTTGGATCAGATCCTAAACATGTGAGCTCGACCCTTAGAGGAAAGGAGGAGTTATTTTTGTCTATATTATATTGTTTTTCAGTCATTAGCATGGTTGGACACTTGGGATTGCTTGGCACTTCATTGTACATTTGATTTCTGCATTTTTGGCAAAGGAAAGACCAGGGTTTTGCAGAACTTGTTGGGATCCTTGTGGCTCTTTGTTTTGATGGTGTTTTTCTTCATGTAATTTTAATTTCATTGATGTTTTATGTATTCCATTTCCCTTCTCTTTGCTTCTGAAATTAAACAAATTGATTGACAAAGGTAGTTTTGTTTAATTCTAAATGTTTTCTTCAGTTTGAAGAGGATTATTGATAGCCTCTTGCCCTCTTCAGATCCTCAGTAGTATTTTCTATTCATTCATTTAATCTAAAGCATCAAAACTACTGCCTACCTTGCCCCAACCGGAACTCTGCAAAAATTTGGCCTCATCCCCGGACCCAAATTTGCCTTTCCCTTTTTCCAACAAAACCCCCCAAAAACTCAAATTAAATCCTTGCACTTCATACCTAGCCTAAGATTAGTAATCAAATCAATCATCTCAAGCCCCATAGATTATGTTTTTCTAAGATTGACCCAGAGAGAGCCCTCTTTTATCCTCGTAGGGCTAGCTATGAGGCTGAGCGTAGTTTGATGTGGACATAGATGCTTACCTTTTCAGCCTGAGGTAAATCTAGGCTCTAACACAACCAACACGTGGGTGGGAGCTCTGTGACATACTAATCTTGCACGTAATCTCCTTATCGCGCAAGTCCCACACAGACTCTTTTATAGTCCTGTGCTCTCTTTCAACTGCTCAGAGCGCTGAGACTGTGCTCCCTCCAGCTAGCCAGGTGGTCGCACCCCCTGTGCGAGGCTTCAATCCACCTTCCAGCCTAGTCCATGGGCACTCCTCAATCACCCTTGCGATAGTCAGCGTTGCGTGTTCTTCCTTTCGGGTGCATTCCCTTGGTTACTTCGTCTGGTAAGGTGCGGTCGTAGCCATCGTAGCAGAGTCACAAATCCTTGGCGACAATATTCTAATGCAAGAGTCTGGCTGTCTATATCTTGTCTAGTCACACTAAGTCCATCGACGCGACATGCTTGTGCAATTTCATTTTCCAGGTTTTTTATCACTTTGTCCATTAACATTCTTTTCTTCCTCAGTCATACCCGATCTTCTTCGAGTTTGTGAAGCTTAAGGTTCACTCGCCGAATGGCTTCCTGTAACTACATAATTCCTTCATCCGAGTCCTCGCATACTGTATTGACTATGAGAGCTATTCTGTGAGGATTCCTTTCCTCCAAAATTATGGTCTCAACTCTACTCTTCACCTTCAGAATCATCTACACACTCAGGTTTTTGCACATGGCCCTATAGTCCCATTGAACTGTTGGTACGTGCAGGTCCCAATCAGTTCGTCTCGCCTGGTGAATACTATTCAGGACTCCACATACCTTCTTGAATGCTTCTATGTGGAACGTTTTTTGTTGTGCATCACCTCTCCTACCGCTGTGTTCTATTCCGATTTTCGATCCTGAATTTGGGATGTGCTTGTGTGGGTTGCACAACACATGCCTGTACCCATCGAGACAGGTGGGCGCACAAGTTGTTCCGTCCTTGCTGACTGACTTTTGTTGGAAGCTGGGGGCTTCCAAATTGTAGGCACATCATCCTTCTACATCTGCGCCAGTCCTCAAAATTTCCTTGATGTGTATCCCACCATTGTGTGGGTGTTCCGCATAGTGCCTACTTCAACGCATCGAACCACTGTTGTTCTGGTACTACACTTCCAAATTCGCTCAAGAATTCATTCAGTGTTGTCAATCCATCATATGTCGGTAGCTCTCTTGCCTCTATTGTCACGCAATGCAGTGATCTAACCATCATGTTGCCATTCAGCATTGTCACTTCGTGCAACCGATTCTGCCAATGCTCTACTTCTTCATCTAAATCCGAAGTGCAGGAGCTTTCGTGCTCCCACAAGATCCTCCCATCTCTAGTTGGATTCACCCAATCCTAGTCTCACACCATTATCTTGTAAATACAATCAATATCATCATCGCTTTCATCGTTGTGCATTGGTTCAGTGTTGCGCGCTCCTTCGGCTGGGTCTAGTGGGACTACTATGTGTAGTGACTTTTTCTCGAAGATCATTTTGTGCTTTTTCAAATTGATGACTCTATTCATATCAGTGACCCAGTCTACTCCCAACAACGCGGGATAGGGATTTCTATCATTGACAATCTCTGTAACTTCAAAATCAGCATGTATGCTTGTGCCTTCAATATCAACTATTACCGCTTGCAACCTCCCTATGGGAAAAATCTTTTGTTGGTTCACCATTTGTAATTGAATAGGGGACCATTGTAATGTGGGCCTACCCATGCGTTCCTAGGTTTTCTTTGGTAATACATTCACGTCTGAACCCAGATCTAGGATTACTTGATCCATTTCATATTCCCCAATCTGTGTAGTCAACCTCATTTCCCTTCTAGTGCGTAATGCATGCTTCCACAATTTCCTGACTACACGCGGTTCTCCTGACCCCACGCACCTAGTGATCAGCTCCTGTAGTCCTTTAACCACCTTGTTGTCACACAACAGTTTCATGCATGTCTCCAGAAAGGTAGTGACCATTGAAGGATCCATTCCTAGCTCTAGTTGATCCTTACTACCTAAAGTGGAGGCCTCCGTGAAGCTCTTCTTAGCTTCCATGAATGTCTCCTTTGCATCTTCTAAGTCAAACTTGGGTTCCTTCACAGGGGCCTTGCGAACCCACGTATCTTCCTCGGGCTGCTTCCCCTTATCCTCCCCCATGGTCGCACTGCTTCTGAGCATCATGTTCACATTCAAGTCCTCTTCGCACGGCTCAAACCTCATCATTTGTATATTCTGAGTTAGGGGAGGTTGGAATACCCTTTTTTCACGCATCTTTGTGATCAACGTAGGACAATCTATTGTTTCATGATCAAACTGAGCACAATACGAATAGGATATCATCGTCGGGTTGGTAAAATCACAAGCATAGTGCCATGTTCCTCCAAAATTGTAACAAATTAACTATTTGCGGCCCATTCTGGGTCCCATTCCACCTCGTCCCCGACCTCGCCCTTAAAATCTAGTGTGCACCATCCCTGCACCTGGGTTGAGGGCTCGCGTTTCGATTTGCATCCTATAGGCTGGGGTCTTATCCATCATTAGCTCATAACTGTGGCAAGTATGCTGAACGTGGCCTATCAACCTACATAAATTACAAAACAATTGTTGGGGTGTCTGTGTATATTTCTGCAGCAAATGACAATTGTCCGTCGTGTGTTTCCCTCCTATTTGAGAGATCGTGCGCCATAAAGCGAGTGCCGCACTCGGCCCTCCTTGTGCCTCCAGTCTTAGCGGCATTGGCCCTCCTCCTACCAAGTAGTTCACGAACATTGGGCAGTGATCCTTGTCATGGCCCTGGCCTTTGCATTTTATGCACCATACTTCCTTGTGCACCTCTAGTTGCAGTGCCCTATCCTGCCTCAAGCTTTGCATTTCCAAAAATAGATTTTGTAATTGCACATGGATTTATTGAACTCCCAACCTAGGGTCCTGTATCGTGGTCTCATGTAATCTCATCGCCATATCCAATGCTTTCGCCTGGGTAGAAAGTTTCTGCTGTGACAGCGCCGTCCTCAAATGTGGTGTCAGAGATGCTACAAACCATGCGCGATGTTGTGCATCTGTCAACGTCATATTGGCTTCGCGGATCGTACTCTTTAGCCATTGATCCTATCGAAAATAGCAACAAGAAATGCTAAAAATAGAAGTGCTAAAAATATCAATGCTATATATATCAGTTCAGGTAGCAGTGTTGGACATAGCAGCAAGGAATGAAAAATGGAAATGCTATAAATAACATTTCTAAAAATAGCAATTCGAGATAGACTCCTATTTTAGTTGGTCCCTGAACTAAAATAGTGAAGTAAAATTCGAATTTGATCTTAGCAGTTGTTTCTAAATTAATTAATTAATTCACCTTGAGTTAATTAGTTAAGGAAAATCAAACATGAATTCTATGTGGGGACATGCAACAGTTTCTCCATTAATTGAGGAATTTATCCATCAGTTAAATAGATAAGGATGAGTTGTAATATTGAGTTGTAATTAGTTGGCTCCTTTAACTGAATCAAGTCCAGTTAGATTAATTCAAACAATGTTTTGAATTAATGTAAGTTCAGTTAATTAATGTTTGCATGCATGTAACTGCTGCACTTCAGATAACTGAATATTCTCTCATAAATAACTCATGCATGTCAGTTCATTCAGAGACCAAGTTGAGATCAGAGGAGGGACAGTGTACTATCAGTTGGATGAATTTTTCCTATAAAGGAAACTCATTCACGTAGAAGGAATTATCTCCTTCAGGATTGCGCAGTTAGATTAGAGGTTAGTAAGTGTGTGAAGAGGCCAATTCACATAGGTGGTAGCACTAGACCCCAAGGAAAAATGCACAATGAAATAGGAGGCTTGGAGGGTAGAGGAGAAGGTTGTGAGAGCCTTTGACAATCTATAAGCAACATTGTTTGATTGCAGAGAGAGTAGGATAGCTTGACAGCTGATTCTTTTTGTAACTTGAACAAGATTTCCACTTGTATGATAATAGAGAGATTGGGGTTTTAGGCTGAGGGTTTCCCCGGGTTATTCTTTTGTGTTATGTGTGATTGATTTCTCATTCTCAGTTATATTTGTTCTCTTGATCTTGCTCAATTCGATTGAGCTTCCGCTACGTGTTGTAGAAGTAGATCTTGTATTGTGTTTTAGTATATTGCATAATCTATTGATCTACAGTGGGAATTTCTACATGGTATCGAAGAAAAGGTGATCAAAGTGAAGAACAATATACAAGAAGGGAGAAGTTTGAAGTTTGAGGTTCATGAATATAGAAATCGAGTTCTTATCACATCTCAATTTCACCAATGGCGTTCAACTGTTTAAGAATTGAGTATGCCCTTGATGCCGGCTCGAATTATATAGCCTGGAAGAATCACATGGATGCAGTATTAGAGGATAATGGTCTAAAGGACTTCATTTATCAAGAAGTCCCCAAGCCGATTGATGCTACTCAATTGGTGGAATGGAAGAAATGTGTGGCTAGAGCAAGGAGAATCCTTTTGGTAAGGAGACACTGTTTTCGATGTGGAAAACATTGAAAGACCTATATCAGAATAGCAATGATCAGAGGAAGCTGGCACTAAAAGACAAGCTTCAGAAAATCAAGTGTGGAAAGGGTGACAGAATCTCTACATATCTGAACATGCTCAGCACCTACATGGATGAGCTTGGAAGTGTAGGGATTACGACCGCTGATGATGACATGGTGAGTCTTACACTCCTCAGTCTTCCTAAGAGTTAGCATAACTACCAAGGCTTGATTAATGAAAGAGAAAAACTGCCAGATTAGGAATGACTTTGGTTGGATCTGATGCAAGTGAAGATAAGAAGAAGCACCAGAGATGGTTTTTCATCCATGGAGAATGAAGAAAACTATGCCTTAGCAAGTAGCGAAAAGAAAGGGAAGGAGAAGGATTCTCATCCCAATTCGAGTTCCTCCCATGGTGGGAATAAGTTTGACAAATCGAAATTGCGATGCTTTCGTTGTCATGAGGTGGGCCATTTTGCTACAAATTGTCCACTAAAGAAATCCAAAAAGGGATCCTTGGAAGGATTAGAAGGTGAGGCACTAGCCTCATAATTCGAGTTGGATTTCACCCTCTTCGCATGCATGATTTCATCCATGGTGGGATGTGGTTGGTTTCTTGACAGTGGAGCTTCTTTCCACATGACCAGTGACAAGAGTTTGTTCAGTACCTTGGAGGAGAAAGATCTCCAAATACTCATAGCGATGGGTAATGATGAAAAGTATAGTGTCTCAGGTGTATGCATGGTTGTTTTTTAGAGGAAGCATGGAGCTCGCATTACCTTGACTGATGTCAAGTATGTACTAGGATTGAGGAAAAATTTGGTGTTGATCGCAATGCTGGAAGACAAAGGTTATGATGTAGTCTTCAGTAAGGGAAAGTTTTTACCTCGACATACCACCACTAGAAAAGTGAAGCAGATCAGTTCATGAGTCAAGAACCTATATGCTCTTGAGGTTAAAGATGCATGCAAAGCCTTGAGGAGCAAGGCAACTGATGGAGACTTGGTGGTTGAGAGGGAGAGTACATTACCTCTCAACATGCAGCACTAGAAGAAGTCTCAGACAATTGTGGAGAAGCCACAATTGGTGAAGTTGCTTCAAGAGGTTGTGGAGCAGCCATAACTCGAGAAGCAGAGAGGAGATTGAGTGGAGGCATCTACTCATGCAGAGACCTCTAGTAGGGGGAATTTCGAGCCAGGTGGGCAAATGGATCACATGCATCCATACCTCCAGGTCGGAGGTGGGGTGATGTGGAGTGACAGTCCCAAGAAGGCTGGAATAGGGACAGGATCATTGAGGTACCCAACCTCTATGATTATACCTTGCTACGGAAGCCCCGACAAGGAGTAGCAGGAATGGATGAATGGGTAGAGATGGATGCAGATGGAGCAGTAGAGAGAGCTATAGTGCAGGAATCCCAAGACAGTGCAGAGCTAATAGGTTACAATAGTGTCAGAGGCATAGGAGTTTTGCACCAGTCAAGGATGGAACATAGAGGTTTGTAATGGTGTGAGATGCATGGAGTGTTACAGCAGCTTAGAGGTCACATAGGTAGCACTTGTCAATGACAGATGGAGCTTCAGCATCAGAGGATGTTTCTAGCCCAACAGAGATGGAAATTGGGAGTTTTTTTTTGTTTCTAGAGTTGCTCGAGCAATAATACCCGGGAGAAGTGTTGCATGCAGAGCATTCCAAAGGTTCAGGATCTGGTTCAAGTTGAATGCCTTTCTTGTTGAGAGGGAGTGTTGAAAATAGCAACAAGAAATGCTATAAATAGAAGTTTGGGTACCAGTGTTGGACATAACATCAAAGAATGAAAAATGGAAGTGCTATAAATAACATTGCTAAAACTAGCAGTTTGGGATAGATTCCTATTTTAGTAAGTCCCTAAACTAAAATAGTGAAGTAAAATTCGAATTTGATCTTAGTAGTTGTTTGTAAATTAATTAATTAATTCACCTTGAGTTAATTAGTTAAGGAAAATCAAACATGAAGTCTATGTGGGGACATGCAATAGTTTCTCCATTAATTGAGGAATTTATCCATCAGTTAAATAGATAAGGATGAGTTGTAATATTGAGTTGTAATTAGTTGGCTCAATTAACTGAGTCAAGTCTAGTTAGATTAATTCAAACAATTTGTTGAATTAATGTAAGTTCAGTTAGTTAATTCTTGCATGCATGTAACCGCTGCACTTCAGATAACTGAATATTCTCTCATAAATAACTCATGCATGTTAGTACAGTCAGAGACCCAGTTGAGATCAGAGGAGGCACAGTGTACTATCAGTTGGATGAATTTTTCCTATAAAGGAAACTCATCCATGTAGAAGGAATTATCTCCTTCGGGATTGCGCAGTTATATCAGAGGTTAGTGAGTGCGTGAAGAGGCCAATTCACACAGGTGGCAGCACTAGACCCCAAGGAAAACTGTGCAAGGAAATAGAAAGTTTGGACGATAGAGGAGAAGGTTGTGAGAGCCTTTGACTGTCTATGAGCAGCATTGTTTGATTGCAGAGAAAGCAGGATAGCTTGAGAGCTTATTATTTTTGTAACTTGAACAAGATTTCCACTTGTATGATAATACAGAGATTGGGGTTTTAGGCTGAGGCTTTCCCCGAGTTATTCTTCTGTGTTATGTGCGATTGATTTCTCATTTTCAGTTATATGTGTTCTCTTGATCTTGCTCAATTCAATTAAGCTTTCGTGAAGTGTTCTAGAAGTAGACCTTGTATTGTGTTTTAGTGTATTGCATAATCTGTTGATCTACAGTGGGAATTTCTACATGGTATCGGAGCAAAGGTGATAAAAGCGAAGAACAATATACAAGAAGGGAGAACTTCGAAGTTTGAGGTCCTTGAATATAGAAATAGAGTTCTTATCACATCTCAATTTCACCAATGGCATTCAGCGGCTTAAGACTCAAGTATGCCCTTGATGGTAGCTCGAATTATATAGCCTGGAAGGACCACATGGAAGCAGTATTAGAGGATAACAGTCTAAAGGACTTCATTGATCAAGAAGTCCCCATGCCGACTGATGCTGCTCAATTGGGGGAATGAAAGAAATGTGTGGCTAGAGCAAGGAGAATCCTTCTGGAGGGAGTTTGAGACCACATAGTCTCGAGTCTCCATGGGAAGGAGACACCGTTTTATATGTGGAAAACATTGAAAGACCTATATCTGAATAGCAGCGATCAAAGGAAGCAGGCAATGAAAGACAAGCTTCAGAAAATAAAGTGTGAAAAGGGCGACAAGGTCTCTACATATCTGACCAAGCTCACCACCTGCAGGGATGAGCTTGGAAGTGTAGGTATCATGACTGTTGATGATAACATGGTGAGTCTTGCACTCCTCAGTCTTCCTAAGAGCTGGCATAGCTACCAAGACTCGGTTAATGTAAGAGAAAAACTGCCAGATTGGGAACGACTTTGGTCAAATCTGATGCAAGAGAAGATAAGAAGAAGCACCAAAGATGGTTTTTCATCCGTGGAAGATGAACAAAACTATGCCTTAGAGAGTAAGGCAAAGAAAGGAAAGGAGAAGGATTCTCATCCCAATTCGATTTCCTCCCATCGTGGGAAGAAGTTTGACAAATTGAAAGTGCGATGCTTTCGTTGTCATGAGGTGGGCCATTTTGCTACAAATTGTCCACTGAAGAAATCCAAGAAGGGATCCTTGGAAGGATCAGAAGGTGAGGCACTAGCCTCACAGTTCGAGTTGGATTTCACCCTCTTCGCATGCATGGTTTCATCCATGGTGGGATGTGGTTAGTTTCTTGACATTGGAACTTCTTTCCACATGAATGACGATAAGAGTTTGTTTAGTACCTTGGAGGAGAAAGATCTCCAGATATTCATAGCGATGGGTAATGATGAAAAGTATAGTGTCTCGGGTGTAGGCACGGTTGCTTTTCAGAGGGAGCATGGAGCTCGCATTACCTTGACCGATGTCAAGTATGTACCAGGACTGAGGAAAAAATTTTGTGTCGATCGCAATGCTGGAAGACAAAGGCTATGATGTAGTCTTTAGTAAAGGAAATGTTTTCCTTCAACACATCACCACTAGACAGGTGAAGCAAATCAGTTCATGAGTCAAGAACTTGTATGCTCTTGAGGTTCAAGATGCATGCAAAGCCTTGAGGAGCAAGGAAACTAATGGAGACTTGGTGGTTGAGAGGGAGAGTACATTACCTCTCAACATGCAGCACCAGAAGAAGCCTCAGACAATTGTAGAGAAGCCATAATTGGTGAAGCAGCTTCAGGAGTTTGTGGAGCAGCCACAACTGGAGAAGATGAGAGGAGATAGAGTGGAGGCATCTACTCACGCAGAGACTTCCAGTAGGGGGAAATTTCGAGCCAGGTAGGCAGAGGGATTACATGCATCAATACCTCCAGGTCGGAGGTGAGGCGATGTGGAGTGACAGTCCCAAGAAGGTTGGAATAGGAGCAGGATCATTGAGGTACCCAACCTCTTTGATTATATCCTGCTATGGGAGCCCCGATGAGGAGTAGCAGGACTGACTATGTAGGTAGAGACGAATGCGGATGAAGTGGTAGAGAGAGAAATAGTGCAGGAATCCCAAGACAGTGCAGAGCTAGCAGGTTGCAACAATGCGACAGGCATAGGAGTGTTGCACTAGTGTAGGATGGCATAGAGAGGTGTGCAATGGTGTGAGATTCATGGAGTGCTGCAACAGCTCAGAGGTCATAGAGGGAGCACTTGTCAATGGAAACTGGAGCTTCAACATCAGAGGATGTTTCTAGCCCAATAGATAGGTCAGTTGGGAGTTTTTTTTTGTTTCTAGAGTTGCTGGAGCAATAACACTTGGGAGAAGTGTTGCATGCAGAACATTCCAAAGGTTCAGGATCGGGTTCGAGTTGAATGCCTTTCCTGTTGAGAGGGAGTGTTGAAAATAGAAACAAGAAAGTATAAAAGTAGAATTTCTATAAATAGCAATTTGGGTACCATTGTTGGACATAACAACAAGGAATGAAAAATGGAAGTGCTATAAATATCATTGCTAAAAATAGAAGTTTGGGATAGATTCCTATTTTAGTTACTCCATGAACTAAAATAGTGAAGTAAAATTCGAATTTGATCTTAGCAGTTGTCTGTAAATTAATTAATTAATTCATCTTGAGTTAATTAGTTAAGGGAAATCAAACACGAAGTCTATGTGGGGACATGCAACAGTTTCTCCATTAATTGAGGAATTTATCCATCAGTTAAAGAGATAAGGATGAGTTGTAATATTGAGTTGTAACTAGTTGGCTCAGTTAACTGAATCAAGTCCAGTTAGATTAATTCAAACAGTTTGTTGAATTAATGTAAGTTCAGTTAGTTAATGCTTGCATGCAGTAACTTTTGCACTTCAGATAATTGAATATTCTCTCATAAATAAATCATGCATGTCAGTTCAGTCAGAGACCCAGTTGAGATCAGAGGAGGGACAGTGTACTATCAATTGGATGAATTTTTCCTATAAAGGGGACTCATCCATGCAGAATGAATTATCTCCTTCAGGATTGCACAGTTAGATCAGAGGTTAATGAGTGTGTGAAGAGGCCAATTCACACAGGTGGTAGCAATGGACCCCAATGAAAACTGCACAAGGAAATAGGAGGCTTGGAGGGAAGAGGAGAAGGTTGTGAGAGCCTTTAACTGTCTATGAGCAGCATTGTTTGAATGCAGAGAGAGCAGGATAGCTTGAGAGCTTATTCTTTTTGTAACTTAGACAAGACTTCCACTTGTATGATAATACAGAGATTGGGGTTTTAGGCTGAGGCTTTCCTTGGGTTATTCTTTTGTGTTATGTGTGATTGATTTCTCATTCTCAGTTATATGTGTTCTCTTGATCTTGCTCAATTCGATTAAGCTTCTGCAAAGTGTTGTAGAAGTAGATCTTGCATTTTGTTTTAGTATATTGCATAATCTGTTGATCTACAGTGGGAATTTCTACATGGTATCAGAGCAAAGGTGATCAAAGGGAAGAACAATATACAAGAAGGGAGAAGTTTGAAGTTTGAGGTTCCTGAATATAGAAATCGAGTTCTTATCACATCTCAATTTCACCAATGCCGTTCAGTGGTTTAAGACTCCAGTATGCCCTTGACGGTAGCTCGAATTATATAGCCTGGAAGGATCACATGGAACCCGTATTAGAGGATTACGGTCTAAAGGACTTCATTGATCAAGAAGTCCCCAAGCTGACTAATGCTACTCAATTGGTGGAATGGAAGAAATGTGTGGCTAGAGCAAGAATAATCCTTCTAGAGGGAGTTTGAGACCACATAGTCTTGAGTCTCCATGGGAAGGAGACACCATTTTCTATGTGGAAAACATTGAAAGACCTATATCTGAATAGAAGCAATCAAAGGAAGTTGGCACTGAAAGACAGGCTTCAGAAAATCAAGTGTGAAAAGGACGACACAGTCTCTACATATCTGACCAAGCTCACCACCTGCAGGGATGAGCTTGGAAGTGTAGGTATCATGATCATTGATGATGACATGGTGAGTCTTGCACTCCTCAATCTTCCTAATAGTTGGCATAGCTACCAAGACTCGGTTAATGGAAGAGAAAAACTGCCAGATTGGGAATGACTCTGGTCAGATCTGATGCAAGAGAAGATAAGAAGAAGCACCAGAGATGGTTCTTCATCTGTGGAGGATGAAGAAAATTGTGTGTTAGCGAGTAAGGCAAAGAAAGGAAAGGAGAAGGAGTCTCACCCCAATTCAAGTTTCTCCCATGGTGGGAAGAAGTTTGACAAATCGGAAGTGTGATGCTTTCATTGTCATGAGGTGGGTCATTTTGCTACAAATTGTCCACTGAAGAAATCCAAGAAGGGATCCTTGAAAGGATTAGAAGGTGAGGCACTAGCCTCACAGTTCGAGTTGGATTTCACCCTCTTCACATGCATGGTTTCATCCATGGTGGGATGTGGTTGGTTTCTTGACAGTGTAGCTTCTTTCCACATGACCGACGACAAGAGTTTGTTCAGTACTTTGGAGGAGAAAGATCTCTAGATACTCATAGTGATGGGTAATGAAGAAAAGTATAGTGTCTCAGGTGTAGGCACAATTATTTTTTAGAGGGAGCATGGAGCTCGCATTACCTTGACCGATGTCAAGTATGTACCAAGACTAAGGAAAAATTTTGTGTCGATCGCGATGCTAGAAGTCAAAGGCTATGATGTAGTCTTTAGTAAGGGAAAGGTTTTCCTTCGACACATCACCACTAGACAGGTAAAGCAGATCAGCTCATGAGTCAAGAACCTGTATGCTCTTGAGGTTCAAGATGCATGCAAAGCCTTGAGGTTCAAGGCAACTGATGGAGACTTGGTGATTGAGAGGGAGAGTACATTACCTCTCAACATGTAGCACCAGAAGAAGTCTCAGACAATTGTGGAGAAGCCACAATTGGTGAAGCAACTTAATGAGGTTATGGAGCAACCGTAACTGGAGAAGCCGAGAGGAGATCGAGTAGAGGCATATACTCATGCAAAGACCTCCACTAGGGGGAAATTTCGAGCTAGGTGGGCAGAGGGATCACATGTATCCATACCTCCAGGTCGGAGGTAGGGCGATGTGGAGTGACAGTCCCAAGAAGGCTGGAATAGGGGCAAGATCATTGAGGTACCCAACCTCTTTGATTATACATCTGTAGTGGGTAGAGATGGATGCGGATGGAGAGGTAGAGAGAGATACAGTGCAGGAATCCCAAGACAGTGCAGAGCTAGAAGGTTGCAACAATGCGAGAGGCACATTAGTGTTGCACCAGTGCAAGATGGCACAGACAGGTGTGCAATGGTGCGAGATGCATGTAGTGTTGCAGCAGCTCAGGGGTCACAAAGGGAGCATTTATCAGTGGCAACTAGAGCTTCAGGATCAGAGGATGTTTCTAGCCCAACAGAGAGGTATGTTGGGAGTTTTTTTTTTGTTTCTAGAGTTGTTGGAGAGATAACACTTGGGAGAAGTGTTGCATGCAGAACATTCCAAAGGTTTAAGATTGGGTTTGAGCTGAATGCCTTCCTTGTTGAGAGGGAGTGTTGAAAATAGCAACAAGAAATTCTAAAAATAGAATTGCTATAAATAGAAGTTCGGGTATCAGTGTTGGACATAGCAGCAAGGAATGAAAAATGGAAGTGGTATAAATAGCATTGCTAAAAATAGAAGTTTGCGATAGATTCCTATTTTAGTTAGTCCGTGAACTAAAATAGTGAAGTAAAATTCAAATTTGATCTTAGTAGCTGTCAGTAAATTAATTAATTAATTCATCTTGAGTTAATTAGTTAAGGAAAATCAAACATGAAGTCTATGTGGGGACATGCAATGGTTTCTCCATTAATTGAGGAATTTATCCATCAGATAAAGAGATAAGGATGAGTTGTAATATTGAGTTGTAATTAGTTGGCTCAGTTAACTGAGTCAAGTCTAGTTAGATTAATTCAAACAATTTGTTGAATTAATGTAAGTTCAGTTAGTTAATGCTTGCATGCATGTAACTGCTGCACTTCAAATAACTGAACATTCTCTCATAAATAACTCATGCATGTCAGTTTAGTTAGAGACCTAGTTGAGATCAGAGGAGGGACAATGTACTATCAGTTGCATGAATTTTTCTTATAAAGGAAACTCATCCATGTAGAATGAATTATCTCCTTTAGGATTGCGCAGTTAGACAGAGGTTAGTGAGTGTGTGAAGAGGCCAATTCACACAAGTGGTAGCACTGGAACCCAAGGAAAAATGCGCAAGGAAATAGAAGGCTGGGAGGGAAGAGGAGAAGGTTGTGAGAGCCTTTGACTGTTTATGAGAAGCATTATTTGATTGCAGAGAGAGCGTGACAGCTTGAGAGCTTATTCTTTTTGTAACTTGGACAAGATTTCCAATTGTATGATAATACAAAGATTGGGATTTTAAGCTGATTTTTTCCTGGGGTTATTATTCTGTATTATGTGTGATTGATTTCTCATTCTCAGTTATATGTGTTCTCTTGATCTTTCTCAATTTGATTAAGCTTCCGCAAAGTGTTGTAGAAGTAGACCTTGTATTGTGTTTTAGTATATTGCATAATCTGTTGATCTACAGTGGGAATTTCTACATGGTATCGAGCAAAGGTGATCAAAGTGAAAGAAGGAAGAAGTTCGAAGTTTGAGGTTCCTGAATATAGAAATCAAGTTCTTATCACATCTCAATTTCACCAATGGAGTTCAACGGTTTAATACTCGAGTATGCCCTTGATGGCAGCTTGAATTATATAGCCTGGAAGGATCACATGGAAGCAGTATTAGAGGATAATGGTCTAAAGGACTTCATTGATCAAGAAGTGCCCAAGCCGACTGATGCTACTCAATTAGCGAAATGGAAGAAATGTGTGGCTAGAGCAAGGAGAATCCTTCTAGAGGGAGTTCGAGACCACATAGTCTCGAGTCTCCATGGGAAGGAGACACCGTTTTCTATGTCGAAAACATTGAAAGACCTATATCAGAATAGTAGCGATCAGAGGAAGCTGGCACTGAAAGACAAGCTTCGGAAAATCAAGTGTGAAAAGGGTGACATGATCTCTACATATCTAAGCAAGCTCACCGCCTACAGGGATGAGCTTGGAAGTGTAGGTATCATGACCGTTGATGATGACTTGGTGAGTCTTGCACTACTCAGTCTTCCTAAGAGTTGGCATAGCTACCAAGACTCGGTTAATGGAAGAGAGAAACTACAAAATTGGGAATGACTTTGATCGGATCTGATGCAAGAGAAGATAAAAAGAAGCACCAGAGATGGTTCTTCATCCATGGAGGATGAAGAAAACTGTGCCTTAGCAAGTAAGGCAAAGAAAGGGAAGGAGAAGGATTCTCATCCCAATTCAAGCTCCTCTGATGGTGGGAAGAAGTTTGACAAATTGAAAGTGTGATGATTTCATTGTCATGAGGTGGGCCATTTTGCTACAAATTGTCCACTGAAGAAATCCAAGAAGGGATCCTTGGAAGGATCAGAAGGTGAGGCACTAGCCTCATAGTTCGAGTTGGATTTCACCCTCTTTGCATCCATGGTTTCATCCATCGTGGGATGAGGTTGGTTTCTTGACAGTGGAGCTTCTTTCCACATGACTGACGACAAGATTTTGTTCAGTACCTTGGAGGAGAAAGATCTCCAGATACTCATAGCGATGGGTAATGATGAAAATTATAGTGTCTCGTCTGTAGGCATGGTTGTTTTTAAGAGGGAGCATGGAGCTCACATTACCTTGACCGATGTCAAGTATGTACCAGGATTGAGGAAAATTTTTGTGTCGATCGCAATGCTGGAAGACAAAGGCTATGATGTAGTCTTCAGCAAGGGAAAGGTTTTCCTTCGACACATCACCACTAAACAGGTGAAGTAGATCGGTTCACAAGTCAAGAAATTGTATGCTCTTGAGGTTCAAGATGTATGCAAAGCCTTGAGGAGAAAGGAAACTAATAGAGACTTGGTGGTTGAGAGGGAGAGTACATTACCTCTCAACATGCACCACCAGAAGAAGTCTTCGACAATTGTGGAGAAGCCACAATTGGTGAAGCAGCTTCAGGAGGTTGTGGAGCAGCCACAACTAGAGAAGGAAAGAGGAGATCGAGTGGAGGCATCTACTCATGTAGAGACCTCCAGTAGGGGGAAATTTTGAGCCAGGTGGGCAGAGGGATCACATGCATCAATACCTCTAGGTCAGAGGTGGGGTGATGTGGAGTGACAGTCCCAAGAAGGCTGGAAGAGGGGAAGGATCATTGAGGTACCCAACCTCTTATATCTTGCTACTAGAGCCCCAATGAGGAGTAGCAGGATTGGCAGAGTGGGTAGAGACGGATGCGGATGGAGCGGTAGAGAGAGCTACAGTGCAAGAATCCAAAGATAGTGAGAGGCACAAGTGTGTTGCAGCAGTGCAGGATGGCATAGAGAGGTGTGCAATGGTGTGAGATGCATGGAGTGTTGTAGCAGCTCAGAGTTCAAAGAGGGAGCACTTGTCAGTGGCAGATGGAGCTTCAGCATCATAGGATGTTTCTAGCCCAACAGAGAGGTCAGTTGGGTGTTTTTTTTTTGTTTCTAGAGTTGCTAGAGCAATACCACTTGGGAGATGTGTTGCATGCAGAGCATTGCAAAGGTTCAGGATCGGGTTCGAGTTGAATGCCTTTATTTTTGAGAGGGAGTGTTGAAAATAGCAACAAGAAATGCTAAAAATAGAACTGCTATAAATAGCAATTCGGGTACCAGTGTTGGACATAGCAGCAAGGAATGAAAAATGGAAGTGCTATAAAGAAACATTGCTAAAAATAGCAGTTCGGGATAGATTCCTATTTTAGTTAGTCCTTGAACTAAAATAGTCAAGTAAAATTCGAATTTGATCTTAGCAGTTGTTTGTAAATTAATTAATTAATTCATCCTGAGTTAATTAGTTAAGGAAAATCAAACACGAAGTCTATGTGGGGACATGAAATAATTTCTCCATTAATTGAGGAATTTATCCCTCAGTTAAAGAGATAAGTATGAGTTGTAATATTCAGTTGTAATTAGTTGGCTCAGTTAACTGAGTCAAGTCCAGTTAGATTAATTCAAACAGTTTGTTGAATTAATGTAAGTTTAGTTAGTTAATGCTTGCATGCATGTAACTGCTACACTTCAAATAACTGAAAATTTTCTCATAAATAACTCGTGCATGTCAGTTTAGTCAGAGACCCAGTTGAGATTAGAGGAGGGATAATGTATTATCAGTTGGATGAATTTTTCCTATAAAGAAAACTCATCCATGTAGAATGAATTATCTCCCTTAGGATTGCACAGTTAGATCAGAGGTTAGTGAGTGTGTGAAGAGGCCAATTCACACAGGTGGCAACGCTGGACCCCAAGGAAAATTGTGCAAGGTAATATGGGGCTTGGAGGGTAGAGGAGAAGGTTGTGAGAGCCTTTGACTGTCTATGAGCAGCATTATTTGATTGCAGAGAGAGCAGGATAGCTTGAGAGTTGATTCTTTTTATAACTTGAACAAGATTTCCACTTGTATGATAATACAGAGATTAGGGTTTTAGGCTAAGGCTTTCCCTGCGTTATTCTTCTGTGTTATGTGTGATTTATTTCTCATTCTCAGTTATATTTGTTCTCTTGATCTTGCTCAATTCGATTAAGCTTCTGCAAAGTATTGTAGAAGTAGATCTTATATTGTGTTTTAGTATATTGCATAATCTGTTGATCTACAGTGGGAATTTCTATAGATCTAGATCCCAAGGAGTCCCGCCTCGGAGCATCGCGATCTCTTTAAACTCGATGATTGATTGTGTCTATGACTTTGGTCTACTATATTCCCTGTCATCGTGTTCTGGATCTCTGCTATCCCTACATTTGGGTGGCCGTTAGAATGCTTGATATACCATGTTAATGCACGATCCGACAACGTGCTCATCAATGTAGCCTTCTTAATATTGTCATCCATGACACCTTGTGATTCCCATACTGCTCTTGCCATGAACCAAAATTGGTCCAAATCCTCATTTCCTACTCCTCTGAATATTGGTAGTTTTATCATGCTCGCCATACTGAACCGTGGAGGTGATGGAGGTGGAGTGGGTGGAGATGGAGGTGAGGGAGGTGAAGTGGGTGGCAGTGTGGGTGAAGGTGGTAACCGCAGAATCCACTACCTTATCAAACTAACCACGCTTCTCAAAGAAACTTTCGTGAGCTCATCCTCGCTCTCCCTCGCGGGTGAAATTAAGGGACTGCTTTCTAATTCTTCGTTACTTCTGCTTCTGTAGCTCCTTCCGCTCCGCGTGGTCCAAAACTTTAATTTATTCGCATAACCTACTTTTCACATAACCACATATTAATCCATGTGTTCAAAGATTTAATATACTTACCTCGATGTCCCTTTAGAAAACATCACTTTGCCTTGATGTAACTGACAGTCGTGTCCACCACGAACTCAGTGATAAATACCCCTATTATTCGGTTGAGCCAGTGATCCACAACTTGCGCTATCTTATCTTCTGAGGCTTCTAGTATGCGCACTAGTTCCGGAATCCACACTATTGGTTTGTCAAGCCTACACCTTCCTTGGCTATTTTCTAACTTCGTGACCCAATCATACAACTCCGACGGAAAGGATGTAAAGAAAATCTCGTGGATTTCCGTATACAAGTAGGGATCCAACCACTTTTCAATTTCCTTCTTTGTTGGGTTCCAGTGGCACGAAATTAGACATCCCTTATGCAGATCCTAGTCCCAGCAATGGAACTATTTGTTGGCTTAGTGGGAACTGACCCAAGTTCAGAAGTGATCTAGCCAAGCAAATCCTGATACTGCTGGCCCTTTTGGCAATAGTTCGTAGAGCGCGGACTGAGGTCTCACCCGAAGTAGTATGGGAGGGTGCTAGAACTAGGTTTTTGCACCTTTGGGATGTCTAACCTGAGGTGATTGGAACGTTGTCCACCCTTCCCACTTACTGTGCTACACGCACCTACAGGTACCCCACACCCTGTGATACTATCTTCGCGTAGTTCTAGCCGTAGCACGGCCCGTGTTATTTACCCAAGTCTTCCTTAATTAGTCTCCATTAGCTGATTACTTAGATTAAGTTCACATATAAGCATTCATAGGAGTATTCATCAAGTGAACGCAGTAAATAAACAGAGTAAAACTAATGAATAACATCAACATAAAGATTCCAAAACAGATGCACAGAATAAACTTCTCTTTATTATCTTTCGATCCCAAGTACAGACCGACTCTGCCCTGCGCACTCAGCTGCAAGAGTCTGCACACTTAGCTGCTGACTCTACTAGGCCTCTGCGCACTCAGCAACAGAGCCTCTACCTACTACTACGACCCAGTACACTTCAAATCCAACTCTATGATCTAACCATGCTTTCACTATTCTATCTATTCTTCGCTTAGCTTAAAAACTATCTTTACACTTAGAGCCTCGCTCTATATATACAATCCCATGGTCCGTGGAACATGGGTAGGCTGACACAAATTTACATTAAATTACAATATTTTAGGGCGGACAGCTCTATGACTCAATTGTACACTTCGCACTCCGCACCCGTACTTCGTGGAGTTCTACACCATCTTTGACCAAAACTTGGGCTTTGATCCCTAAAACCTGCTGCAGGGGATCCCATGCCTAACAAATAGCCCTAGATGTTTTGTGTCTTGGTAATCCAACCAAGTCATTGGCAAAAAAATGTTGTGCCCAAACCAAAGTCTCCCTTTGTTTGAAATTTCTTTATACATCCCCTTATTGCAAACATAGGCTTGCCTCCTGTAAGTTCTATTCCAAACTTCTCCTAACGTACTTCATCCTTAAGACACCTAGAATTCACTAACACTCATTGGCACACACTCCTATTCATTCATTTCCATGCATTTTAACCTAGTTATCCCTTCTGATGCCCCAACACTTCCTATCATTCCTGAACATGCATTAACACTTTCTAATATGTGTTTGCACACCTTTTCATTCCTTGGTATGCATTGACACTCATTATCTATCATGCCCTCACAACCACCCTTACTTTTTTTGGGACTTGGAAACCCAACCAATTCCTGCCTCGACTACAAAAAATTGACCAATTTATGATTACTACAACTAGACCATGCCTTGCTCACTTAAGAACTACCTAAAACTCATCTTAGAATACTCACATCCAATCTCAACTCGTCCCACTTAACAAGTTACCAAGTCAAGTCTCACATCCAACCGTGGCCATAAAACAACTAAGAAACATAGTTTACACTTTGAAATTCCATAGCACCTGACACATCTAACAATCCCTTGGCACTATGTGGAAAATCTTAGCATCCCCTACATTCCTTGGCATGCATTGTCTCTGCTTGGCACACCTTAGCACTCCCTGACAAACCCTAGCACTTTAACATTCCTTGGCACTGCCTAACATATAACCTTGTCACTCCCTCCTTAACACACTCGGGAATCATTGTCACCCCCTATCGCACACTCTAGTTCATTCAATTCCATGCATTTTGAACTAGTTATCCCTTGTGTTTTCATGGAACTCCCTAATACTCCCTGACATGATACTGATAAGAGTTTGGCTCATTTTATTTTTCAACAAGTCTGAAGATGTTCATTGGGTCTAAATAAGGTTTGGAGTATCGAATCCACCCCTTTCATGCTTAAGCATTGAAGCCTTATTTTTTATCCCACTCAGGAGAGACTAGACAAGGCCCCTATCTAGGTTCAAATTCTAAGACAAAAATTACATTATGGTTGAAACAAACTCTCAGAGAAATTGGAAACAAGTTGGGGGAATTTCTAAAGGTCGACCTCACTTTCAAATACTATGTGGAGATGAAGGTGGCAAGGGTATTGGTAAATTCATATATTAGAGACGATTTATGTGGTGAAATGAAACTCCAACATCAATGCATCACTTCTCTTAATACTTTAGACTACAAGGGCATCCCATTCAAATGTCATAGATGACACAAGCATGACCAAAATGCTACAAAATGTCCATTGGGGTTCTATGGAAACAAAGGCTAGGAACTATCACCTAAATGGTCAAATACTTAATAACCAATCCTATGTTAAATCACACCTACCTTCTAATTTTTAAGATCTTTGTGAAATTTCATCTGTGATTCTTAAATTCAATGCCCTCTAGCACCTCGAATGGTGGAATAGAAGGAGTTCCAATAGGATGTAAACTCAATTCCCCTTCACCTTTGTTAAGACCTCAAGAGACACCTATGATGCTTACTCCTCCTTTGACTCAACATGAAGTTTTGATTTTGTCCACTTCCTTTGCATACCCCTCCCCTGAAACCCTGTAAGAATATGGTGTGCCCCATTTTTTTGGCATAATATTCAACCACGATCTCTCTTGTGAGGATGAGATAGATCTCATCATTCAATGCCAAACCCAAATAGAAAGAATCACACCATGGATTAACCATTGGCATTGGGTTTTGGTAAAATCAAGGACTCCTTTCAAGATTGTGACCTTGTTTTTAGCATTCTCAAATGGAAAGTTTAAAACCCACATTAAAGACGATAGATTTTCACCTTAGCTTTTGCAACCTTTTCCCAAGATGAATCTATCTAATGGACTAGATTATATATGTTAGGTCTTGGATTTGTAGAGTACCCAATCAATGCATTTGAGGCCAACTCCCTAACTACAACTAAAATTAAGTCCTTTTTGAAGAGACAACTTGAATAATCCTCCTAAAAAGAGACACTTTCACTTCCTTTTGATTATTTTACAACAAACCTCAACACCTCTCCTTTATTATTTTCCTCTTCCATTCTCCAGAAAAAAATCATTAATCTTATATCATAAACACTTTATATAGTTAAGCATTGTAATAATTTTCCTCAACTCACGGGGTACCTTTACACCTCAACCCATGTAAGTGGACCTAAGTTGATGGCACAACCCATCACACTCTAAGATGGTTCCAATTGTCTCCTCAAAACTAGGGCATATCACACCTTACGTTGCCAAATGGTTAATTCATCTGAAGGAAACTAAAACACATAAAATAAACTCCATAAAATAAACACTCAGAAATATAGAAACCAGACATGGCGGAAAAGGCCTCAGCCTTACAACATTCCTCACATTCTCATTATTAATCAATCCAATGTACAAAGAATGATAATAGTACAAATAAATACATGAGGAAGTTGATCTCAAGATAGTACGTCTATCTTGGACACTATGGTTGAGATATTTTCTCAACAAAACACTAATCTAGGAGAACTAGTTGGAGAGAATCTCTCATCCTAACTAAACTCCCTAGTTTGAGGAACTAACTCCTAATTCTCAAGATTTTATTTATTTAATTGTAATTTTGGATTTATAATTGTTTTATTATGAGAGTGAGGCTAACATTCCCCCCCTCAATGACAAATCCAAAATAAGAACAAGGAACCCTCTTCCAAGTTCTCAAGTTGATCCTCAAAAAACATTGCCTGAAAAAACACCAAAGTTGGATGCTAAAAAAACTCAAATTTGAAAAGAACATGAAGTAACTACATGTCTAATTCATCTCTGAATGTCTCTTGACAACTCCATCACGTGCCAAGCTGCAAAAGGATCCATCTGTCCTTTGCTTGAAATCAGCATCTTGTGTCCACTGACAAAATGTGATGAATGCCCACTGGCGTATCTGTTGATGATAATCGCCCACTGGCTAAAAAAATCTCACTGTTGCTTTTGTTGTGTTTGAAAATTGCTCATTGTTGACTTTGTTGTCGATCGCCCACTAGTGAATTTTGTTGATGCTCACTCACTAATGAAAATGCCCATTAGCTACTTCACTAATGTTGTCGAGACTTTCAGTCTGACAACCACTGTCAATTTCATTGAAATTTTCCCCCCTTTGTCAGCTGATAGGAGAGACAATATTCTTTAAATTATTTCTAAACTCCCCCCCTTTAGGTGTAGGAGTGTTTCACTAGTGTACTCCCCCATTTAACTGTATGAGAGTACCATCTCCATTTTTATTTTTGGTTGCATTATGTGTGAGTGAATTCGATTGTAAAACTGATACAATCTTTTGACTGTGGATGACCATTCTGAGGGATCAATCCATGAATAATCAATCTTCAATCGGTCAATTTTTTCTATTTGCTGCATTGTGTTTATGAATGATTTCACTTGCCACAATGGTAACAAGGATGGAGATCAAAACATTGATCTTCCATATGATCGATTCTTTGACAATGAAGGCATTTTGGTTTTACTGCAACTTCAGTTTGTACACATGTCTATTTGTCTGCAACTGTCTCATGGCTTTTTGATGTTATTTGATCAAGAAACCCTACACTAACAAACTTAACAAGCCTTCCCATGGCTTGATGATCAGTTTGGAAGAAAGTTGAACTAAATCAGGGACCACTTCAACACTTGAAATTGATTTATCTCCATTTGTACGGATGAAAGACTTGGAAACATCACTCTTCTATTTCAACTCATCTCTTTGAAGTTGTGACTCCACTTGAAGAAACTCGATCATTTCATGTGCATGTTGAAGATGCACTTGAATATTAGCAAGAGTTGTTTTGTTGATGTTCACCATGTCTTCAGAAGTTGAGAGGATCAAATTGTTAAGAATCTTTAACAACTGAATGCTTTTCACCATGTGAACTTGTTGGAACTCATGCTCGCTTTCTTTTAATACTTGTTGGATTTGTAGAACTCACTCTCTTGATGTTTGATTGATTGTTGCACACTCGCTTGAACTTGTTTTAACAATTGATTGTTTGAAATCACACTTGCTTGCTTTCATGCTCGCTTGATGATTGGTTTGAATCAATTTTAAGCTCACTTGATGTTGTGAGATTTTCTTGAATGCTTCACTCACACTTTGTGAATTCTTCAATCAACTTCAAATTGGCTCATTTGTTGTAGATGTGGTTTTGTGAACTTTCACACTTGATTTTGACACGCTCACTTTCTTTGTTGTTTAAATGATATGCTCACTTGCTTGGATTGGTTGAATGACACACTCACTTGCTTTGATTGTTTGAATGATGATTTCTTTCTAGATGTCTTACTTGAACTTGCTTGATTGATTACTGACACTTTGTGCTTTCTTGAATGTACTCACTAAATGTGTCGATTTAAAAGAGGAAGGGTGTCGAACACTGTCGAAAATACATCCAAGAGACAAATGACAAGTTCAATCTTGATCACTCAGCTAAAGACTTAATTGACTTAATGTATTCACCTTAATAATTCAAATTAGGGTGTTGGTTACAACCGAGAATGCACCCATACAATTCAGTTAAAAAATGTTTATGTGCAAGTGATACAAAAAGTGTTGATGATGTTGATGTCGTCTTGGCTTGAAATGCTCGATTTTATAGCATCCTTAACTTGATTGATTTGATTACATGATGTGAAATGTGCTTTCTTGGAAGATCATCTTATCAAGTTGATGATGTGACGCTTTGTTCTTGTGTACTTAAGCTTGATTACATGAGCTTGATTAAGTGTTCTTATACTTAAGCTTACTTATGTGCATGTAGTTATTTAAGAATAATACAAAGAGAGCATTTTGATAATCTGAACACAAGTCATGCACATGCATTCATTACACACGGTGTACCTAAGATCCCCTTATTCAATTTTGGGAGGATCTAGGACACAAGCACCACAAAAGAAATATGTCTTTATTAAATAGTGAATTACATCAACCTTCACCTTCACAACATCGTGAATGAAATTTCTCAAGCACAAACTTTGAGAACTCCTTGAAGCAATTTGTCTACAAAAATGAATTCTTTCAATAATGAACTTCCCTTTTTTTAAAAACACATATCTCTCTAGATTTACAACACTCTTATCGCTCCAAAACTACAAAAAGAATTTGACCTTATCACTCCAAAACAATCCTCACTCTATTAATAAATTATAATTCTTTTAAACTCACATTAAAAAAGTGAGTTAACCTCATACCCAATATGGAATGTTTCGTTGAATAGAGGGAGCGCCATTCCACCGGTCAAATGCACCCGTGAATCTAGTGTAGGGCAGGTCAACAATCTTTGAACTTCCTCCAGGATAAGTGGGCTTGATGGAAAATATGGGATCAATGGTCCCCATCAGCTCGTTTGAATGCAAATCCAGAGTGCCCAGATATTGTAGGTTTCCTATGGACGAAATCTTGAATGTCAATGTGTTGTTTGACAAGTTTATCGAATTTAAGTTCATCATGGTGCCCAACCATGGTGGTATGGTGCTTGTGAGATTGTTGTTGGACAAGTCAAGTAGAGAAAGATTCGTTGTCACTGTCGATAACCAATTGGGAATACTTCCCTTGATGCTGCAACTAGCAAGGGAAATATCAACTAATCCACGGAGCTTCGCGAGCACTATGGGCACACTCACAAGCTTTAAATTATTGAATGATACATTCATCATGCCTTTCTGTACTCATGAACGTTGAAAAAATTCAATATTTAGGTAGAATATCTAAGAGTTGAAGAATACGAGTGAAGACGTCATTTCTTCACACGTCCTAACTATTCAAAGTCTCAGAAGTGCCATCAGTGGCGGCATGATAATGAGAAAACACTAACAACTTTCTAAATACAAAATAGCAGTAGTGCCATGAGTGGTTTCATGCACTAGAAAGCACAATGAAAGAGATGTTGGCAGCACGGCATCGGTTCAACTTTCCATTAATTAGCAACGATGAAGAGGATTTCCACATAGTCAATTGTTATCAGTGTACAAAGAAGGTGAAAATTTCTAAAGCAATCCCCCAACTGGAATCCTCCTTGACATGACCATTGTCCATTATGTATAGTAAATTTTTCAAACTTCCGATTTGGATTGCACTACAAATCAGAGCAGATCAGAGAGAAGGCTTGGATGATCTTCAAAGGAGACACAAAAGGGAAGCGAAGGTCTCATGATAGCAGCGACAGTGGTGTAAGCTAGGCATTCATGTCTATTGAAGAGTTAGACTCTGAGACTGTAACAAGTGGTAGCAATTCCAGTTCTTCTGGAACACCTTCAAAGTCTGATTCTAAAGAAGGGAGGAGCAGAAGAAAGAAACACAATAATAAAAGGCATCAGAGGATGTTATATCAATGTGCAGTGATTTTTCTTTCTTGATGTGGAGTGATTCTGAATCTGAGTCTAGTTCTAGCTCTAAGAATGGGCTACGTACAATCTGATCATGCACTAGCACCCATGCTGACACTTCACCATGCTACCAAACTTCACATGATTTCATCCTCTCATCTTTGTTGGATTCATCCTACATCTCCATAGCAGCAGGCCAATGATAGAATGGAGAAGTTGATCTCGACAGTAGCTCTATCACACAGCTCAACATCTCCAGCAATGATTCTCTCTCAAACAATGATTCTAGAAATAACACATAGTAACTATGAGCTCATATTTCAGCCCCTTTCATGAGAGATGGGCTGAACTGGCTCTGATACCACATGAAGTAAACTAATAAACAAATAATACACACTCATAAAATAAACACTCAGAAATATAGAAATCAGACATGGTGGAAAAGGCCTCAGCCTTACATCATTCCTCGCATTCTCATTATTAATCAAACCCATGTACAAAGAATGATAATAGTACAAATAAATACATGAGGAATTCAGTCTCAAGATAGTATGTCTATCTTGGACACTATGGTTGAGATATTTTGTCAACAAAACACTAATCCAGGAGAACTAGTTGGACAAAATCTCTCATCTTAACTAAACTCCCTAGTTTGAGGAACTAACTCCTAATTTTCAAGATTTGATTTATTTCATTATAATTTTGGATTTATAATTGTTTTATTATGAGAGTGAGGCTAACAATGAGTTGTAATCTTCAAACTATAATTTCCCCCACAAACACCACCATGGAATTTGTCAATCACCCTACAAGTTTCTTCTTCCACCAAGCACAGAAGTAAGATCCCAACAAGGTCTTTCCAATACAGTTTACCGTTCAATATAACAAAATTTTGGGCATGTAACCTCAACACTCTATATTTCACTTTATCCAACTTCACCAGGCATCTTAAGGACAACAAATAATGGATGATGTCTTTATACTAGGCAGATCTTTCATATTTCATATGAATTTTTTGGATTGTTGCCTTGATTATTGGCTATTCTATCCCTTCCCCATCTTCTTCTATCAATAAGTTTATGCCTAAGGGTCGAAATTTTGACTCTAATAATATTTTATCTAACCCTTGTCCTTTGATGAGTTTAGTGGGCTTAATATCCATGTCATACTCTTGGATTTTAACAATCCACTTAACTTTTTTTCCATCACTATCACCTTGCACCAGGGTGTCTTTAACAATTGTTGATGGAAAATAAGATACAATGTTAGATTTCATAACATAAACTTTGAAATATTTTAGAGATTTGACCAGGGCATCAACCTATTTTCCTAGGATATTATATTTCAATTCAGCATCCTGTAACACTTGACTGAAAAAGGTTATTGGTTGTTCATTCCCTTCACTATTGTTTTGCAATAAAACAATAGCTATAATGTGAGGGGATGTGAAATAAAATATGTAAAATTGTTTTGAATAATCTGGGCTTACTACCATAGGAGCCTCTGCAAAATCCATTTTAATCCTAGAGAATGATTCCCAAGAATTTGGGTTCCACTTTACTTCATTTTCCTTTTTCAACATTTCTGTGGTCTCCTTTTCTATCTCTGCACAATTGGGTATTAATATTCTCAAGAATTTAATTCTTCCCAAGAACACTTGGACTTATTTTTTATTTCTTGTTAGGGAGTTGTGGTTGGTGGCTTCCACATGCTTGGGACCGATCTTCACCCCTTCTTGTGCTACTATGTGCCTCAATAGCTTTCCTTCACTTAGGGTGAACTAAGAATTTTTAGGATTCAAAGACAGCCCATATTTCTTGCATTTCTCAAAAGTGAGTCTCAAATTCTCAATGTGTTCATCATCTATTTTAGAAAAAACCATGATATCATCCAATTAGACCACCACAAATTTGTCTTGTTCCCCCACAAACAGTATAACCATCGTCCTTTAGAAAGTTTCTCTGGCATTTATAAGCCAAAATGGCATTCTAGCGTACATGAAGGTTCCACATGGTGTAGTGAATGTAGTTTCCTTTTGATAATATGGGTGCACTGCTATCTGATTATAACCTAAAAACCCATGCATCATGGACATCTAAGATGATCCAACTACCCTCTGTAATATATAATCCATTTTCAGCAATGGGTAATTGTCCTTTACTAAAGCTTTGTTGAGGTTTCTGAAATATACACATAGCCTTATCTCCCAATTATTTTTCCTAATAGGAACCATGTTTTCCATCCACTCTGAGTATCTCAGGGGTACAATGATCTTAGCCTAGAGTGATTTCCTTACTTCCTTCTCAAAAGATGAAAGCAAAAGAGGATTGATCTATCTAAGTTTCTGCTTATAGGGCTTCATTCCATTCTTCAAAGGAATCTTATTCTGAATAGTATTAGTATCAAACATGTTTAAATCATCATACAACCAGGCAAATACATCTCTATAGTCTCTAAAAACATTTAGGTACCTTTTCTTGTATTGATGGGGGATTCCCTTTGACATCTTGAACATTTGGGGCTCCTTCTCTGAGCCAATGTTCCATTCCTCCACAGGTTCACTGACTCCTTTTTCAGTAGGTTTGGCTGCTACATCATTGGAATTGAGAAATCTTTCCAAAGGAAAAAGACCTCGAGGAATAGTATTTCCCTTTAGCTACAAAATTCTATGCTCTGCGATGGTATCCTCTCAAGCAGTTTTTTGTACATCTATTATTTGTTCATCCTCTTAATTGATCACAGAATTTGAGAATTCTCCAGTGACTTCCATAAATCGCTTGATCTATTCATCATCCTCGAACACCTTCCAATGTCTAATATTATCAAGCACTAAGGGTCTATATCTGACTTTGACCTCATACCTGAGAAGTAGATTTTGCAATGGTCTAAAATTGCTGGCACCTATGGCCAAGGAGTCAATCATTTGATTTTCTTCTTTGGGAATAAATTGGACATTGAAAGCCAAGAAACATTTGTCCATCAAATCCAGAACCTCATTCATGTAAGCCTTCAACCTCGAATGCTTAGTTTGACATTGGTTCCTGATATGCTTTACCACCTGCTCGGAGTCTCCAAACATAGTCAAGCACTCAATGTTTAAATTTCTTGTTGCTTGTAGGCCCGGAAGTAAACCCTTATACTTTGCTACGTTGTTTGTTTCCTCAAATTCCAATTTTAACGAGAGAGGGATCAAGCTACCCTCTAAGGATATCAACAACACCCCTTCCCCATTGCCTTCCTTGGAATTTACACCATCAAAATATAACTTTCATACCTTTCTGCAATCTCGTAGCTTCTGATCTAATTGGACTGCAGCTTGCACCTGCATCTATTCCAAAATAAAATCACCATCTTCTAACTGTAAATATGCTAAATCCCTTTCTTTCCCATATACAAGGGCATTATTTGAGCAATCGGCTCTCATAACTACTTTAACAAACCTTGATTCTCTACACAATCACCTCTCTTCTCCACCAAAGATGGGAATTTTAGCATAGGTCAAATCCAAATTGATGGAACCTCCAATATTGATCCCCAAGACTTGGAAGAAAGCATACCAAATATTGCAGGGATGTCAGCTACTACAATATCCATTACTACACTTTTCACTAGGATCTGAGCTAAATTCACAATCAGGTCCTTATCATCCCTAAACACTTTACCCTTTTGGATTCAAAGTAATAGAGGCCTTTGTATGGTCTAGTTATTTTCAACCCCAACTGCTCCATGATGAATAGGAGCATCATATTGTGGGAAGCACCTGAGTCTAACATGCAGTTGTGTAGTAGGAGGTCATGCACTACTAAGGCAACAGAAAAGGGAGTCATGGAAGGATCATTTTCTTCAACATGAGGTTGAAAGACAACCATTGGACTTTCTTCTTGGAGATTCAAACTATCATGTGAGTGGGTTGGAGTAGATGGGAACTTGAACTGGGAAACTTGGGCCTTGTAAGTTTGTTGTTTCAACAGTTCATCCAATGTGACTGGAATTTTTACTTTCTCAATTTATTTTTGAAGACTAAATATAACAAGACTTTTTTTAGTAGTGACGACCTCGACAAGCTCTTTTTGTTTATCATGGATTGGTTTAGATGGGGAAGGTGATTTATCTACTTTGGGTACTTTAGATTTATGACTGGTTTGGTCTAAGGACTCCTTTTTCTTGGTAGAATTGGATCTAAAGGCTTCTTCCTTTTATCAGTTGGTTTGGGAGGATCTTGCGAGGGAGAATCTTTGTTTTGGTCTTGCCCCCTTCATCTCTTTCTGTAAGGCCGAAGATCATATTTCTTATGCAGTTGGGCCTACATTAAATTAGCGAATTTCCTATAATAATCATCAATCTCACAATCATTTAGTATTGCATATAGATCATCCCCTCCTTCCTCATGCATTTCGACCTCTTGTTCTTCATCAAAGAAGGAGAAGAATAGGTTTCCCTAAAATTTGTTGGCTTCTTGTATCTGCTCCTCTAGATCATCTTCTATATATAATGGGGGTTGGATGTGATCTTTATATTCTTTTCTCTCCTTTTGAAATATTTGCAAGGGAGACCTTCTATATTGGGGATTGAAACCTTGATTAAGGGCTTAGGGATTTTGTCATGGAAATTTTTTATTTTCTAGCTCCAGTTTCACGAGTTTATTAAATAAGTTCCTTATTACCCTATTCATTTACTCCAGTTTTTGTTCTTAAGACTCCTTTCCTTGACTTAATGAATTTTCTTCCTCTTTCCCCTTTCTCCTCTCCCAAGGATCAATTCTACCTCTTGACTTCCTGTTTGATGTAAAATTTTCCTCTACCTCCAAAGCATCAATTTGAATCTAGTCCAGGGTACAAGACTTCCTCTCCCAGAGTGTGAAACCGAACTCTAATTCAGAAGGAAAAAAACCCAACTCATCTTTGATCCTAGCTTCCTCTCTCAGGACTACTTTGGATATCTTCATGATGGTGTTGACTCTGTCCACTACATAGATGGGCCTCAACTCCTCAGTTGGCCTCTCGTTACAAAACAAATAAATCTCTTGGCGATTTGGGAATTCCTTTCACCTTCCTCTTTCACGTCAATGATGAAGTGCTCAAAATCCTTACTTGCAAACTTTTGATCATTCGTCAACATTATGTGCTCTTAGTTTTTCTTCATCTCCTCGATGATATCATCCAAAACTAACTATCTTCATTTCAGAAGAGACATATTCCCCTTTATCTTTGTTTTTAGCTTAGTAACCTCCTATGTCACTGACCATAGAATTTTGTTACGAGCTCAACATTTTTCACTACAACCTCCAATTATTTCTCCTTTTGATCTAGTCTTGCATTAGTGGAATCTAAGTCTCTATGCACCCTATTCAACTCCCCTTCTAATAATTGTAGCTCATTCAAGGCCTTGGTGATTTTTTCAGTAGGGTTTTGTGGATATTCGGGTACAACCACCACACACACATGAGAGTTCATTTTTTCTTGACGTTCGGCCAATTATTGCTCTATTCTATCCACCACCTCCTTCATCAGGTTCTCCTTTTCCATCTCGACCTGAGTCAACTCCTTAGTCTATACAATTTCACTTCCTAGCATCTTCGACCTGTGTCTCAATCCCTACATCTCCTTCTAAGATGTTGAAGAAGATTTTCTATTGTTGTCTTGTCCTCTGGGTCTGACCCTAGCTTGATTATCAACTCTTTTAAACCCTCTTTTTTTATATCCAGGGCTCGGGAGTTGGCCTTATCGAGTTTCACCCTATTTGAAGCTTTTTCTAGTAATGTCTTAGCTTTGATAATGGTCATAGAATTTTTGCTAAGATCATTGTATAGCATTTCCCCCACTTGTTTATGAAAGTTTATTTTATCCGATAAGGGGACACTTTCCAAATCCAGAGACACATCCAAGGCTTTAAATTGAGGACCTAGAGGTAATGGTTGTGCTGATGGGTGTTGTATTTAAAACTTCATTTTATTCCACTCTAAGTCCATAGCTACTAGCAGTCGTGTGTGATAAGATATTGATTGAGAATCCATTACATGTTACTTTTTCTCCCTGGCCTTTTTGGTTCTTTCCACAATCACCTTTCCAATTGGCTAGCTTGATCCAGTGGTAGCAACACCTTACTCATTGTCCAGGACTGTTACCTTTGCAGAAGATGAAGTTGTAGTTGGTGGTGGATCCTCTAATATAACCTTAAAACCTAGCTAGTTTGGCCCTATTTCCAATAGCTTGATTACAATATATTCTTTTTCTCAGCCTTGACTTCTATCCTTTTTATTCATGTGTGTGTCTTGCATCTCAGTATCCCTAACTTTTCCAACAATGTTCTTTGACTCTTTATCCATTGTTACTGGGCATTCGATCTCCATTTTTGTATTAAGAGGCCATGAATCAAAATTAGCTTTCCATTTAATTTCGGGCCTGGGCTCATTTACCTAAGTTGATTCTTTTATATTTTCTCTGCTTTAGGAAATGACACCCTTGGGATCATAGTGCCAAGTGTCTCCTTTTTCAAAATCCATTGTTTCAAGTAAAGCCTCAACTATTTTAAAAGCATGTCTTGTATTCACCACAAAATGAACCACGAGTTTTCCCATTTTAAAGATATATCCCTTCTTTGTAGGAATGAAATGGAGCAGGTCTACCCTGAGGAGTTGTCGAATAAATTCTAGGGTAAATATTATTGTGGGCATGAATCCTGGCACGCGATGGGGATGAAGCTCACACCCATAAACCCTAAGCTTTGTGTAATTCTCATAAAAGTACCAGTCCCCTATCATAATGTCTTTCCTAAGTTGGAGGAGCTCTTTTTCCTAAGGGAGGATTCTGGGTGGTGAGACCCCATGGATAATCCTGTATGCAATGGCCATGAAGGTTGAGATGAATTGAGAATAGCCACTAATGGCGAAGCTTCTTCTGACAGAAATATTCCAGTCAAAGATGGAATTCCTTTGCTTGTTGCGAGAAATCATGCTAAGGCCCAAACAATCAAACTCTTCAACGTGCGTATACATAATAAGGTAGAACAAAAGTGAATAATAGTGGAAGTAATAGGTGTTAGGAATATAATGAAGTTGAAATCATATGGTAATAGATAGGTAAAACAAGATATCGAGCAAACAAATAGGCTACATTATTTTTTGTAAAAATCCAGGACGACCTTGTTGATCATATGGGCATTATCTTCCCCTAAAAAGCATGCAATTATAGATAGAATGAGCTAAACAAGCTCACTAAAGAGGGTAATTGAGAAATACTCAACATGGGGTAGGGATTGCACTCCTGGGGCTAATATTTGGCCCAAGAAGGATTGTTGTTCATAAGGGGGAAGAGTAACAAAGTGATGGGTTAAGGTAACATTAGTAAATCACTGCATCGTAGGAGAGCAAGGGAAAATTAGGGCTTTTTGAATAAATATGGGGGTCACTTCTAGTATTTTGAGGTGGAGACGAAATAATTCTTCTCATCAAAGTATGCCACAATCATCCATGAAATAAACTCAGGGAAGTGATGGACTAAGGGCATGATTTGGAAATACAAGATGGAATTAACAACTCGAAAGGTGTCCTCCACCATTATATCATTTGTGAATAGCTCAAAGAGAAGCTCAATGAGTTGGTAAGCACATGTTGGGTCTTCAATTTGTCCATCAGTGTCCATCAGAGGTTCAACGCTGGAAGGAGACTTGACCTCAACGATTTCGGGAGTTTCAAGCACCGTTTATTTCATTTTAATGAGAAACAAAGCACAGATCATAGGTGTTCGTGGATAATGGGTTACTTGAAGCCCATAGGATCACTTGAAAATGATGTTAGGAGGAATTCCTTAGGTGGTTCGTGTACTTCGAACGGGAGGTCCTGTGTAGGTGAATGGCTGGGAGATTTGCACTGAAATTGTAGAGTAAATTTTAAAAAAGGGAGTTTGGATTGGGTTTCCTTTATAGCGAGGGACATGTGGCATGGTGATGGTGTTAGGAATAAAATAAAATAAAATAAAAATTGAAAATTTTAAAAAGTAAAATAAAAAATAAAAACAAGAAATTGCTCCTCCCACCCCCTAATTCTTAGCAATCGCAATCGCACATCTCTCCACCACCACAATGCAATCCATTGGCAATATCATGGCACCAAAATTTTAGCTTCCAAGGGATGGGAAGGTGATGAGTGGCATCGCCCATCCCCACCCCGAGCAATAACCAATTTTTAAAATTTTTTAATTCTTGTTTAATGTTTAAATAATTTTTTTAATATTTCAAAAAAAATTAAGATAATATTTTAATATATTAAAAATATTTTTGTGTTTTTATTATAAATAAAAAAAGCATTAAAAAATTTAATCTTTGGAATTAATGAAGTTATTTGTGAATATATTCAAATCAAAATATGCAATCACAACATTCAAAATTGCAATTGGAGCCTAGCCAGCAAAAAGTTGACATCTTTGCTCAAGATCCAATGATTAAGTTCTCAAAAGTAACGAAAATTGTTAGAGAGTGAAAATTTGCACCAAAATAAAACAAAAAGGACCAATCTTGGTATGTCAAGGACAAATGAAGCAACCATGTAGAAAAAATATTTTTGAATTATGCTGAATTTGAATGTGTGGAAATGAATTATCAAATGTTTATCTTGGTATGAGATATATGTTTCGTTTCAGGTACAAAAATTGTGTATGCATTTATAAAACAAGCTAAGATGCATATTAAGATTAGATAATGTTTCAAAAACAACAATCATAAAATACAATAATGTTATACAAAAATATATGTGCATCTATCATGCAAGATATTAAGGAAGGAAATGTAAGCATGTTTATGCTTATTTAATATATCATATATTATTATAAGCATGCTATTTTTTAAATTTATTTAACAATGAAATGTTACATTTTATATTTATAGAATTTTGAGATGTAGTTTTCAATTATGTTTGAGGGGATTTATATTTTATAGAGAAATATATCATGGAAATAATCAATGCTTTTCATATTGATAAAGCATAAGAATTAATGAAAAATAAATAAAGAGCAAAAAATGTTGACGCTACAAAAGTAGAGACACATGAAAAAGAAAAAGGAAAGAAAAATAATCTTTAGAAAGGTAGAATTTCAACATGTGGAAACTCCAAATGAAGATAATGTTGGCATTGGTGATAATGAAGTTATTACTCTTGCTCAAAAAATGGAGAAAGAAGGTAAACACAAAATAATTATGTCCAAGGGTGATTCCATTCCTATTACTTATGGCAAGTGTCAATTTAGAATAAACTCCCTTAAATAATAAATGATGAAATCTAACTTTGTTTATGTAAAGGAATTGTGGTTACCTCTGAATATCATGGTAAAATTTCTAAGGGTAGAGGGGAAATCATAATACCATGTGTTCAATTAAAGGATGGTAATATCAACACAACAAAAAATACTATTAGAAATTGAAAGAGGAGGAACAATTTGGTTGATGGGCCATACATTTCAGTTGAGTGTGAAACAAATTTATAGACCCATGGAGGGGCAAGATAAATACCAAATTATAAAGAGACACCACTTGTGTATTCACAATCTGAAAACATTGATTAGGTACAATCCATATGTACATGTGGTTGACTATGTGGTGCTTGTTGACCTAATCAAGGTTACTAGTAGGGATGCATCTGACAGGTCAAAATGATTCGACAATAAATATTTTGTCATTAGGTGAAATCATTATGTAGAGGATATAAGAGAACTTATGCAAGAGTATCTCAATATCCCTACTTTTGAAATACTCAAATGTATCAATTATGTTGGTTTAATAGATGTAGAAGTAAAACTATTGCCATGGAATTATAACACATATAATGAGTATAGGATGTCTATGAATTTCATTCAAAGGGTGCAATTATTCAAAGTAAATTTTAAAATTTATGTGATGGGGCATATCAAAGCTTAATTTCCAGCTTTGGAAGCATTGTTGTATGGAAGTAGGATTTCCAATTGATGAGGAAAATGCAAAAGAAACTAATCACAAAGGAAGTGATGCATTCAAAGATGTAGATAGTGTTTTAATTTAGATTTAGAAGTGGAAAGACATGGGATTTGATAGATTATATCTTCAGCATGTGAGAGAATAATGGTATTAAAAATAAAAATGTTAAAATGTTATACTCTTTACATTTAGCACTAATATGGCAGGACATGAAATCAAGAGTTTGTTAAAAGGGATGACTATAATACCTTTGAGAACAATGCAAGGATTGAAAGATAAAATGTTTATAATAAAAATATCATCGTGTGTAAAGTTGGGTGAATTGTGGATAGTGTATTTCACAAGTAAGTTTATTGAATTATTTTTATTTATGTTAATATTAGAAAATTTTTATTTTTTTTTAACGTGTTATTTTTTGAAGTGTGTGTGTGTGTAGAGAGAGAGAGAGAGAGAGAGAGAGAGAGAGAGAGAGAGAGAGACTTAAATCAAGGATTTTGTAGAAGACATGACTATAACATCTTTGAGAACAATGCAAGGACTAAAGGATAAAATGTTTATCATAAAAATATTATCATGTGTAAGGTTGAGTAAATTATGGTTAGTGTATTTCAAAAGTTTATTGAATTAATTGTATTTATGTTAAGATTAGAAAAAAAAAAAAAAAAAATCATTTTAACATTTTTTTAAGTGTGTTTTTGTGTGAGAAAGAGAGAGGTAACTCTCTTAAATATGAGCAAATGCTTAAAATTTTAAATGAAAGAGTTGGGATGATGTTAGACATAACTATCAAGACTCAATCTCTACAACAAAACACATTCAAAAAGGTATTGTTGATTTATTATATTTATTTTATTCATTTGTAAGCCAGTGTTTTATATTTTATTATCGATATGCATATAAATATATGTTTGTCTATTTTGGGGGAGGCAGGAGAAACAAGGGTTATCCTTCACCCCCATGGATAAATTGAGGAAAGTTTGCATGGGGGTTAGGTATTGCCTCAAACAACTAGGTGGAAGAACATGGTCTTTAGAAATGGTTGAAGATTGTTGTGGCTGAAGGAATCCATCAGCTAAGTGTATTTGGAGACTCTCTCATAACTATTCAAAAATTATATAAAATGAAGAACTGCAAGGATAACGAATTAAGGCCATCCATTCAAAGAATTCAACTACATATGGAAAAAAATAAATTCCTAAATTTCTTTCATATCAAATGTGAATATAACTTAATGGCAAATACCCAAGCTAACATAGGGGTTAATCTAGCCCAATTGGAGGCACGTGGAAGAATAACCATATGTCATATTCCATGACCATAAACAATTTAGGGATTTCAATTTGGGTGAATACCATTAAGGTGGAATTAGTGTTTGACAGGCACCATAATTATGGTAATAACTCCAAGACACATTTGTTTTTCGATGAATGTTCCTACAGGTTATTAGATCCATTATTCAATAGGCAAAATAGTGTAAAGATTCTGGATAAGCATATAGACAAGTGGTATGGTGCCGGCAAGGTTTTAAAGTCAGATATCATAGAAGGATATACTCATACCATCACCGAGGAGAAATGATCATGCTCAATAATGTGTGTCTTCAGTCTAGCTCAAACAACAATGAAAATTCAGTTAATTTATAGCAATGGCATGAGGGAGGCATTAAATATGAAGTGACTCATCCCACCATAATTTAAAGTTTGGTTATAAAAGGATGGTTATGCGGACTTAAAACATAGTGCCTCTCCATTAGACTTCTTCATATTGATGGTATGGCCTTTGCTTTGGGGAATGGCACTAGTGGATCTCCATATGAGAAGGTGTGGGATTTAAAGCAAGAATTTGAGGAGATTATTTCCAAGATTGGTGGGAATACTATCTCTAAAGCTTATTCCCAGTTTTCTTTGGTCACGAGCCAGCTTGGAAGCTTAAAAAAGGATGTTGAACATGTTCAAGCAAAAGTGGAGCTAATTGCAACTAAGATAGAAAATTCAGACTTCAGGTTGGATAGTTCTAAGGTTAAGGTGGAGTCTACGGTCATCAATATTCTCAAGGAAGCCTTTGGTCTCAATGATCATGTTGAGAAACACATGGAGACTAGAGGAGGTGGGGCACTCCCTCCCTTATTTGACGACCAATGGGAGTCGCGACAAGAGCAAGGCCAACAGGTGGCAGAGGATTCACTTCAGCAGGTGGAAGTGGATAATGTGGGCATGGAGGAATACATTGGGAACCATGAGGAGGGATCTAGGTAATTTCTTTCATACCTAAAGTTTTATTATGTTATGTACTTTTGTTAGGATTAGTTGGGTTTCTGGAGAAATTATAAGAAAAATGTTGTAGTTTATCTAGAAAATATATCTCTAAATATCAAAAGACAATGGTCAGAGAAATTTTGGTGGACTGTGGAAAATTTGATGCTTTTGAATGTAATGGCACTAGGCATATTGTAGTTTGATTAATAGAATGTTAATTTTTCCTTTATATATATATATATATATATGCCTATTTCATTAAAGATGTTGAAGAGGAATACAAATGCAGTACCAAGGACCTTCAGAAGTTATATTCAAAGAGCCCAAGTTTGAAATGCAAAGAAGATGGTGTCTTCAATATCCTCAACTTGTTGATACTCTTGATCTCCACATTTGGAATGGGCTCGACATTGTCCATGTCAAGTAATATTAGATAAGTTTGAAAACAAAAATGTAGATCTTGTTCTTAAAAATCATTACTCGCTAGATATTTGCCCATAGTTACAATATCTAAAATAGTGGATATGATAGTGAACCTTATACTTACCAATCTTTCAATAAAGTGGTTACTATATTTTTAGAAGTCACGACATCGTCATTTTGGAAAGTTGTGATTTTTCATCTAATCACAATTAGGATTAGTACTATCAAGAATCAAGAGAAAAGTGAAATCAAAATCAAAGAACAAACTTCTTTGATAACACACTTGAATTGTATATATAGTGATTAAAATTAAAAATATTTTATTAATATAAAAGTTAATTTTATTTTTACTCATTCATTTTATAGGAAAAATCTTATTATTCATAGCTTTAGTAATGATCCATTCACAAGTGATATTGACAATATACATGTTGCGTGCTCGGAAAACATTAACGCAAACAATGGAAGAAAACATAGTCAATTTTTGGTTTATAATGTTGTGGAAAGAAAGTTTACATCTAAGGAAAAGTATTTGAAAGGAAAGATTGTTAACATGATAAAAAAGCAAATGTACTAATTAATTATCTTATAGTAACAATTTCAAGTGAAAAAGATTGGTTTCTAGATTTTTTCTCATGTTCAAGTAATATTTATGATATAATATATATGAAATCAAATTTCAATATTTACTGTTTTTAATTTATGGGTGTTTACACTAATTTAGTTAATTATGTTCTTTTTTTTGGTAATTAGGTATGACACTAGCTTGTTTTTTACAAAATTGAAGAAATTGCATAGGCATTGAAAATGACTAGCTACAATGCAATTTTATTGAGCAAAAAATTAATGTTATTAAAGTTATTGTAGATGAAATGCAAAATTTTGGTTTGAGAAAAGGATATTTTAATGAATTTCAAGTGGAAAAAATGTCAAACAAACCTTAGTCATTATTATATGGATAGTTGAGAAAGGACCACTTGACATCAAAAGTACAATGGAAGACCAAAATGACCTAATGCAAGCATAAGTTGATGTTGATAAAAATGTTGATGAGCATCATGAGAATGATGAATTAGTCATATATCATATTGTTGATTAGTTTTAAGTTTTCCTTGAAAATCATGCTCAATTGTAAAGTATTTATAATTTATGGTTGTAATGTTGAAACTTTGAGATTAATGATAGGAATAAATATTCATTAATTGTTGTCAAATATGTTTATTATGTTATTTTTACTTTTAACTTTATGTGAATAAGGAAAATAACTTTTAATATTTTCATCTTTTTAAGTGAAAATTACAAAAATAAAAAATGTTAATTTCTATTTTTTTCTCTTTTTTAACTACCCTATAAAAATATTTTATTTCTCATATCATTTTAAGCCAAAAAAAAAAAAACCTCCAAAATATGTTTTTGTTAAATATTGAAAAATAGTGTTTTTCAGCAGCAATTATTTCCTATGTATTGAAATAAAGATTAAAAAATGTTAAAAATATATATTTTACTCTATATTTAAAAAGTATGACGCCCTAAATTAATCATACATAATTAGATAAAAAAACATATTGACTTCAAAGTGTTATGTTTTTCATATTATTATATTATTAAAAATGATAAATGTTATAAAAAAAATTAAACAAGGAACAAAAATTCAAAAAAATTATCATTGGACAAACAACATATAAATAAAGAAAATTTTAAAAAAATAAAATAAATATTTGAAAAAAAATGTTGATACTTTATAGATAAGAAAATTTAAAATTCATCTTTAAAAATAATAATAATAATTAAAAAATCAAAATCTTTTAAACAAAAATAAACCTTTGAAAAAAAGGTGGATACTTCATAACTAAAAAGATTTAAAAGGTAAAAACATTGTCCGCCAAAGAAGAGGTGCTACACTTTTCAAAACAATGGTAAAAATAACCATAAATGCGGCCTCTAAGAAAATGAGAACCCAATGATGTTCTCTTTAAGTTGGTAACTATTTTAGTAGTTAAGATAAAATTAAGTGATAGAGTTAATTTATGAGTTTTCTCCCCTTAATTTAGTTGGCTCTTATTTCGTTGTAAAATGCTGTACAATTTTATTTTGAATTTAAAAATTATTTTATACTATAAAGTGATTCAAAATCATGTTTTGAATATAATCAACATATTTTTTTAAGATATAATATTTGAATTGCAAGAACACATTGAACTCATGTTTTCTAAATTAAAATCTTCCAAGTTTTGACGAACTCTACTTAAGTGTTTCAACACATTAAATGCCTATATATCATATAACTGAGATCAATAGATATTTAACTTATTTTTGGAAAAATAGAATGGTAAATGTAAAATATTTTTAATTATCACTATCTAACCCCAATAGGTATTTAAAAACTTTGGTTTATGAATTCCTACCAATGGAAAAAATTGACGTTTACAAGTAATGAACGCTATCCACCTACCTCTGAAAGGATCATTCAACCACAACTTCAAAGCTCTAATTTTATTGGATCATTCAACCACAACTTCAAAGCTCTAATTTTATTGGATCATGCAACCACAACTTCAAAGCTTTAATTTTCTTTTACATCATGTGAAAATTAATATGCAAATCATAGGTGGCATTAAAAAAATTATAACTACATGAAATCAAGGAATGAGAGGGACCTTACATATTTAAAATTATCTTATTATCTATATTTAAAGAAACAACATAATATTTAAAACAAATAAAATAATTAAAAAAGGAAGTGATATTTTGAATCTCAAAATTAAAATTAATTTAAAATATTTTTATAAATTATTTATTTTATTCCCTTGTTTTTTTTATTATCTAAATAAATACAAATAATAAATTCATTGATTTTGTTTAAATTTAATTGATCACACTACTATGTTTCAATCATCCATAAGCTCATTCATTAATGGAGCCCTTATACAAATAATAAATTCATTAATTTTGTTTAAGTTTAATTGATCACACTACTATGTTTCAATCATCCATAAGCCCATTCATTAATGGAGCCCTTTCAGAGAGTATTTATTTGGTAAGGATGTATTTCCTTACAATTCAAGCCTTTGAAATTTGAACCAAACTAATCAAGTGATTTAAAAATTAGCTTAATCTGTAGATGTCCTTGAAAGTGTTTAATATCTTTGCATCAACTATTATTATTAGTATTTGGTTTGGCAGTTTTGTACCGGTGACTTTGACATAATGGTGATCTTTTACTTTAAATTATGTGGTTGTAACTCCTTGTTCTAATGGCGTCAATCCCTGTTACAGTTGCAATAACTCCCTTGTTCCCTTGTGACAACTCCCCATTAATGGTGGAAACTCACCTATTGCTTATTATTAAAAATTTATTGGTATGTTGTAACTCCTTGTTCTAGTGGTTCAATGACTTTGATATAATGGTGATTTTTTACTTTAACTTATGTGGTTGTAACTCCTTGTTCTAGTGGTGGAAACTCCATTATTTCCTTGTTACAGCTGTGACAACTCCCCTATTCCCTTCCCCCATTTCCTTGTTACAGTTGGGACAACTCTCTTATTCCCTTGTTACAGTTGTGACAACTCTCTTATTCCCTTGTTACAGTTGTGACAACTCCCTTGTAATGGTGACAACTTACCTATAGTTTGTTACTAAAAATTTACTAGTATGGTGTCAACTTCTATACCATATTCACATATAAATAAATAATTATAAATTTTTCTTTTAATTACAAAATTATTTATTTTAAATTATTAATTAAATGTTTTTGACTATTCTTATGTTTTATTTTACTTTATTATTTCAAAATTTAATAAATAATAGTTTGATTTTTTATTAGAAATTTTCTTCTTAATGCATTTTTTATATTTATTTAACATATTTCATCATAATTTATGCTTATTGTGATATGATGTTAATTTAAGTGACAAGTCAATTTTTTCACGTTAATTTAATTGGCTCTCACTTAGTTGTGAAATTTTATACATTTTTATTTTGAATTTTAAAATATATTGTATGACAATCAACATTTTTTTTTTTAAGATATAAATGTTTGAAGACATATAATATTTGAATTGCAAAATTTTTAACTTGATTGATGTTTCATTGATTTAGCATTGATATTGGTAGGTGTGCATTGATCACCATAATTAGTTTTCCACCAACAAGTCAATCTTGTGAAAAGTGAACCAAAGCAAATACATAAATCAAACAAATTATATAATTTAAAAATTGCCTGCAACTCCTTGTTTAGTGGTGGAAACTCCCTATTTCTAGTTGCGGAAACTCCCTCATAACAGTGGCAACTCCCATGTAGGTTACTAAATGTAGGTTATTAAAATAGAGTATTGTTTGTTGAAATCTATGTTTTACACGTGGCAAATTATATTTTTGTTGTGAGGTTTTCAATATTTATTTATAAGTTAGCAACCATGGCTATTTATTTTGTCATGCCCTCTTTATTTCACCACAAACTTCTCTTTGTTCACCTTCTCATAGTTTGGTAACTCAAATTAGGGTATTAAAGCTATTTTTTCAAATGCAAAACAAAAAACTATAAAAAAAATATGGTTATATGTTTTAAATGTTTGAATATTTTAGGTGATTTTATAAAAATTTTGATATACCTATACCTATACAACAACTCTTAAAATTATGCCAACTTTTTTACATGAAACAAGTCAAACATTATCCATGAGAAAGCTGCATAAAATATTTACCTTTAGATGAATAAAAAATTTGCTATTATTATAGCTCCTCCTTAAAGATACAAAAAAAATCTAGCATTATCTATGAGCAAGCTACATAAAATATTTACCATGAGTTGCATAAAAAAATTACTATTATTACTGCTCCTCCTTAAAGGAGCAGAAAAATAGTCTAGCATTGTCCATGAGAAAGCTGCATAAAATATTTATTGTTATTATAGTTTTTCCTTAAAACTACAAAAAAAGTTTACTATTATTATCTCTCATATTTACTATTATCATCACTCCACCTTAAATCTATAGAAATTTTCAAACTATATTTCTCTCATCATCACTTCAAGTTAGAATCCCATAAATTGTTCAAATTTGAAGTAAAAAATAATCTTTGCAAATCAAACTATGGAAATAAAACAAATACAATAGATACCTGGAAATTTACATGCTCACGAAAGATGGAAAATATCAGGAGAGGGATGGAAAGGCATTGAAGCAGAGATTGGCTCCATTATCAAATTAGAGATAATTTCCTTCACATCAATGAATTTGTTGTAGATGAGTTTTTGTTTTTACTTGTGATTCTTTCTCACACTCACTTTGTAGCTGCTAGAAGATATGTTCCAAATGTTAAACACATACCTCAACAAACATATGTAAATTAGAAATAAAAGAAACAAAAAATATCTTCCTTCCTTATTTCAAAATCTCATTCTTCCCCTTAATTTGAAATTTGAAATCATGGTGTGAAAATAGCATCACCCATGGCAACATCATGCATGGTGTGTACCATCATTAAAAAAAGAAAAACTTCTTTGGAGGTTTATGATTATTTTTTAATCCGAGGTATAGAGATGGGTAAAAAATAATATTAATATTTACTTATGCTTATTCATATCTATGAATCATGTAAAAGTAATAATTATAAATTAAATATAATAATTACAATATAAAGAGTAAACATAAATAATTGATAGGAATAGACTTATAAAGAGTAAAGATCTATGTGGGTGGGCTTTGACTTATAGATACAATAGGAAAAGAGCTATTATTAACATATGCAAAAGCCAACCAACTCAGAGACTTCTACATACCACCCGACCATAGATTGGGATGAACCAAATCTTTCTTTTAGCTAATCACCCCTCTGCCATATTCCAAGCATGAATTTGTGACTCAAGACAAAAAAAACTAGGGCTTCCCTGAGATTAAACGGCCTCCACCCTCAGGGTTTACCACAATCCTACCAAAAGCGGTCAAGGGGTCACTAGGTCCAAGAAACAAACATATCCAACTAGGACTTACCATAATCCCGCCAAAATTAGTCAACAAATCACTAGGCCAAAAACAAGTTTGGATGCCTAAGAATTTATTCACCCATAACTTGAGGAATTTTCATGTCTCCACCCTTAGGCGTTACCTCAATCTCACCAAAACCAGTCAAGGGATTCCTAAGCCATTGGGAATTTTCCTAAGACCACCTTACCTGGTTCCAAAACCATGTGGCAATCCAAAGCTCAACCAACTAAAATAACCCCATCACACCATAGTTATTCGAAAATGGAAAGGCAAAGTTGAAACCACTATCACACCCAGAAAAACTCATGCCAATGAAAACAAGATAAGCAAATGCATACATGCATGTACCATGCGTTCACAAACCAGCTAGGAAATCATACATACAACCTGTTACCTGCAAGTATTACTGTTGAAACTACTTGATCTAACTTTTTCTTACTTGTCCCTTGCTTCCCTTTTCCTTCCTTTTCCTTCATTTATCCAAAGCTAGAGTGCTCCAAAAATTCTCTAAGTGTGCAATAGTATGAGAGAGAGAGAATAAAGGAGAGCTTCAAGCTAAAACTAACAAAGGGTTAACTAACAAAAGCTTTGACCTGATCCTCGAAGCCCTTTTATTATTAAGGCCTCTATTTTCTTAAAGTTCCTCTATTTTTCCTTCAATTTCCCTCTCATGCAAACATGTGACCTTTCATATATTTTTCTCCTATTATCTTTTATTTTCATAAATAAAATACCAATTAATACCTCTTTTCCTTTTCAATTCGTTCATCAATTTCCTTAACCATAATAAACCAAATGGACACCCACTAAGATTTGTTTTCCCAACATTCAGCTTGGAATATGTGTCCCATGACCTTGCTCTTATTTTTCCTTTATTAACCTTTTTACATGAACTTTTAACTCAGAGTTGTTACATCTCCAATTCAACAATCACCAATTATAAATCTCTTCTTACTATTTCTCATAATATTTAACAATTAGTAACCCATTGTTGTTTAGAGATAGATAATTTATTTATCTAAAAAGTATCTTCCAGAATAAAAATATCCTATATGCGTTCCAATAACATGCAAAAACATCCTCACAAGCAAGGACTTTGCAACAAGAGCTTGTAAATGGAGACATGTGGACATTTCTTAATAGAGCATCTCAGTGAGACCTCCCTCACTACCGCCCGAGGGGGCTGCGGAGGGGTTCCTTCACTTATCAAATGACTAATGCATCTCCTTCTCAACATGCCTCGGCAATTAAATAAACAATTATTATGCTCTAATTGCTCTTAATCTAACATTCTGTTTACCTAAGAAAAAGGAATTAGCCATCTACGCATTTACGAAGATTCTATATTGGTTATACAATTAATAAAAGGAGCTTTCAACATACTAAACTTTACCTTTATTCCATTATTCCAAAATATACAAAATAGCCTATAATTTTTTTCTTTCATCTCTTTGATCATATTTATAGAAAATGTTGGCGAAATTAGTTTATCAAAAACTAAATTGATATTAAATTTTTTAAAATATAAATATATATTTTTTAAAACGACCAAATCCTATCCACTTTACAGCTTCATAAATCCTATATAAAATGGTATCATATATTTAATCTACTTGAATATATGTATATCAAAGACAATAACTTCTTCCTTATAAGAAATAATTATAAAATAATTAATTCATTATTCTTTATTATTGTTTTAATTTCTAAACATGAAGAAGAATGTAAAAAGATAATCAGTTTATGCTAATGTGGAATCCTGCGAGATTTAAACCTTTTGTTTTTGTGTGGGGCCTAGAGCTACCTAGAATGCCTCTGGTAGAATGGTAAACTTCTCTTTTTTTGTGTGTGGGGCATAGAGCTAACTAGAATGCCTATTTGGTATATACTATTTTATTTTTGTTATATTTAATAATAAGTTTTTTATTATTATTATTATTATTATTATTATTTATTATATTTATAATAAGTTTTATTATTTATTATTATTTTTAAATAGGATTAATTAAATTGGAATAATATTGATTTCTTATATATATATATATATATATTATATTTTAATTGGGTCAATGTGATTAAATTTTTGAAGTTTCATTTTATAAGGTGAGATATAATAAAAACCTAGTCATGTTAAGGATTGATGTGGTCTAGGTTGAATGCGATCTATGAGTGATTTTGATGACTTAAATACTCCAATGTCGTGGTTTCTTAGGCCAAATTTTAGTCCTACAAGCCATGAAAATACTAACAAACATATATATGGATATTGTAGAATATTTAGATTTAATTTTAAATGGTAACTATAACTTGCTAAATTATTTATTTATTTAATTTCATTCAATAAATTCATTTTAATTTAAAATAAAACTAGCTCGGTCATATAAATTAAATGGTTACCAAATATTGATAGGTATCAATCTATAATATGCATAAGACACTTACCTCATGATACATCTTACTTTTGTGATATTAAAAAGAAATCATCAAATTAACTAAATTATAATTTTATTTTAAATTATTATTATTATAGGTGGGAGAAGATGGAAACTCTAACGCCTTCAGCCACCACCCTGTCTCTAGGGGATTTTTAGCTTCAAGGCTCTTCCCTTTATCCTAAGCCCCCTCATCATGGTGTCATCACTGAAAATTTGTTAAACCAAGGGGAATTTATTTTGCAATAGGGTTATTCCCTCCTCCAAAGTGATGCAGTCGTTCTAGATCTCTTGAGTTTTTCAGTCTTCATGAGGTTGATCTAAGGGGGTACCCTCTATATGCAGGTTAAAGTTGTTGACTTTGTCTTTGCACTCATAGCCATAATTCAAGATCATATAGGAGTCACTTCCATCTCCATGAAGCTCCTACTTGGGGGTCGATAGCTTCAAGAAGGGCATTCACTTAATTGTTATGATACATCCAAGGACTCTTTAATCCTCCTAGTCTCAAGATTGAACAAAGGAGCCAAATGTTCGGGTGCACCCTCTTCCTCTTAGTCATGATCCATTAAGGATACTCTAAAACTAGGGCTCTCACAACTGACTCCCAAAGATCTCTCAGGTCCAACCTTAATTATGGAGAAAGCAAAGGAAATTCCAAGTCTATAGGTGGAAGAATACAAATCCAATCTTTCTTGCATGGATTATGAGTGAAATGCCATTATTTATCAATTTAATGGGTTATATCTATCTACATCTACTCTCTGAAAATGGGCACATCAAATTTGGGCCCCAAATATACCTATATATTTTTGCTAGAAGGGTTTCTTTGTGGTCTATTTCATAAATCAAGAGGATCGTCAAAGATGTTTTTGTCAAGGACCCTAGTTTTGGGGCCACTCTAGGCTCTCCTTTCAGCCATGGTTTCTTTCATTCACCCCTCTATCCATGAAACCTCTGGGCAGTCTCATTTGGGTAAGACTCCCTAATATGCCCATTCAATTATTAAATCCAAATTTCTTAATGATTATAAGAAACTCACTTGGTCATTTTATGAAGATAGATATAAATAGTCTTCGGATTGTAATGTTTTCATTCATTTGTGTTGAAATATATCTCAACAAAGGGTTGTCTAATAGAATCCTCATCAATTGGAATGGCCTCACCTTTTCACAGTTGGTGGATTATGAAATCATAGCTTTCCATTGTAGATCCCATCAACATCCGATTCATATCGAGAATGTTTTCCCTTATTCTCAAGGGCATTATCACTCCCTAATGCCAAGAAAAAAATTAAGGATGGAAACACCCAAAAGATCCAAAACGATCTAATAATTCCTCAACTTACAAGTAAGACAACATATAGCAACAAAAATATTCTACAACCAAATTTTTTCCTTCAACCTCAGCTCAAGACCATGGAGTTCCATCTCATCCCTTAAACTTTAGGGTACATCCCCCTCTTTCGTCATCTCCCAACTTCTGTTTGGATCTCTCGAATGGAGAATAAAGTGAAACAACCGTGACCTTTTCTTTGTCATGAGTAGGCACAAATGTATTCATGAATCGTATCACTTCGACAATTATAAGGATGCAACTACTATTGTTTTCCCTCCATAAATGAAAGTGCCTCAAGCAAATGCAGCCATTGGCTGCTCGCCATCATTCTAGACTTCATCATGGGTCAATTGATGTTTGTAAGAATAAAGGATGAAAATACACTCGGAAAACCCCATGATCATTCCTTGCCTCAAAGATTAAAAGATCAATAAATGTATTTGTATTTTCAATCCTAGGTTAGCTTATCTTTGGTTTGGATTTGATTGGGTTTCCCTAGTAATCAACCAATCTCAATTTCTTAGATTTTCATGAAATCTATTGTTCAAAAGGTAATACAATATATATATTACAAAAATAATTAATATATGAGTTAAATAAATATACATTTAAACAGAATGTAACAAAAAAAACATATTGTTCGACACATGTGAGCCTGACATTTTTTTAATTAAATTGAAAATTAAAAAGGGCGCAACTATCTTGGAGATAAATATCAAACTTTTATCGTCGCTACTACTAAAAATATTCCATGGAGATTAAATCCCTACCATCCACTTAATAATTATTGATAATTAAATTAAAATTCTAAAATAGACAAGAATATCCAAATAATTAAACATAATCTTTTACCCCAATTTTTTTTTAATAGTTGTGACCTTCTAATAAATATAATGAAGAATGACTAATGAATTCACAATTTAATGTATTTCAAAATTTAACAATTATAGTTTGATTTTTACTAAGATTTAATGTTTAATTCTAATGTCTAAAGAAACAGGAATTAATAAATTTGTAAATTTTTACAATAAAATTATTCATAGTTTTTAAAGTGCTTCCCAATATACGATACATAGTATTAGGATAATTACACACATAGTATTTTTCTCAAGGAGGGTGCGCATACGAAGGGGAAACGTCCACAAGTTGATATTATTGAATCACCTTTGCAAAGGTGTGTAAACCATTGCACTTCACTTAGATTCCTCCTTTGAAATACATTATAATAACACATTTCAAAAAAAAATTAACCCATTGGAATATCTTTGATATATGTATTAGTTATCATATGAATATATATCTTCTCAGCATGATAGGTTATTGACGGGTTTAATGAGTTATTTATCATATAATCTCTATAAACATTATGTGATTAGCCACTTTTTATCTAGGAAATAAAAGGCATTGGAACTAAAACGTTAATATTGATGTTGTGTAAAGAACCCACATGATATTGTTTAAGTGTTGAGTGAGAAGGTATGAAATTATTGCATTTGAAATGAACATGATATAATTTAACAACCTCATACAAGGGGGCGGTGGTGAAAGTTTGAAAGATACCTTCTAACTTGTTATATTACATTGCGGGGCTAGCCACTTTCACATTTGGCACAATATTTATATATGGCTCGTCATTTTAATCCATGGTATAGTAGTGTGTTATATGGTCCATCATTTTGATTTTCCAACAAGCACACATTAAGGGATTTGGTCGAAATTTCACAAACAATGGGATGTGTAATTAATGTGTTGAATCGTGAGGCACACTTGGGACTATAACCTTGTTGTGGTAGTTGGAAAACAAGTAACCGATTAACCACTACAATACTATCTACTCTAAGCTCTCCCTTTCTGAGAATTGAAGTCAAGGATTTTTCTTGAACTTTACTAGACATTGTGAACCGTTGGAAGGAATTGTCAAACACTATGTCATAAAAAATAAAAGCATTGGGTCACAAGTATGAAGAAAACCAAGCTTCATTAAGTAGATCTTGGCTACACATTTTCTCAACAAGTTGTGCTCTCATTGATTATGTTTTTTCTTTCTAATTATGGATTAACCTACCTCCATTATTCTTCCTTGTCCATTTTCCCTGGTGTTTATTGTTTTTGAACATGAAAAAACAGGATTTTTCTCATGCAAATGCACTATATTTCAATTTTCATGGATGGAATTGTAAGTATTTGGTTAATATTTACGCATTACTTTCCATATACTAACATGCAAAACGTCCACGCATTGAACATGGTTATTTTGAAGCCCCTACCACTTGTTCTTACTACGTGCTTGCCAGATCAGCCTCATCCTATTTAGTAAAAGGAACACTTCATATTGTGGAAAAGTCTTTGATATTGCAATGTTCCCTATCCCTAACTGCCTCCAAGGGATAAAATAATGATGTTCTCATAACAATAGAGAAAAAATGATGAATACCCTATCATGACATACATCTTGGTAGTAAAGAAGTAAGTGATGTGGTAAATGTCTCTATCTTTTACCCTCCTTTTTTTTCTATGGCAACAATATCTTGACAATCGCTTCTATCGCAATTTCATTTTTTTGGTCAAGTGCACATTATTGTGTTAAATAATTGTGCTCTTATAATTATTTAGCTCTGGAAATTGTTGGGGGTTGTCTCTCAAGTGTTTTGACTCTTGTCCCACTTTTAAATTAGAACCGCCTCTATTCCATCTCCAAACATACATTACAGGAAATTTGTCATGGCACCTAGTTCCAAGGATATATTTGAAGAACACCCTGTTTTTTTAAGACAAATTGTATTTTATGATTTTTGATAGTTTCAAAACAATGTGACAACTTCTCATATGGGTTTTCTTTAATACAATATCTTAAAATACATTGACGCATCCCCTAATGATGGAATCACTTAGTAGTCTGAAACATTGGGTTCACAAAACTCTATAACAAGTCATTCCTCCTCTATCAAAAGAATTTCCTCACCTTTATGGATTCATTGTTTACAATATGGTTGTTACCATAGCCATTCCTACTTCCACCAATAACACTTACCATCCTCCTATGCCCATGTGACACCCCCTTTCGCTCACTTTGAAGGCATTTTCTTATGAACATTGAGCCAAGTGTTGGCTTATGGGGGCTTGACCTAGGTTCAAAGTTATTTAGACAAACAAATCCCTACACTACTGGCCCTTTTGGCATCAACCCATAGAGTACAGGCTGAAGTCTCACCCGAAGTAGTATTGGGGGATGTTGGAACCAACTTTCTGCACCCTTGAGATGGTTGTGATGTCGGTTTAGTCCAACTATACCTTCCTTCACGCAAGTTGCTTTGTGCTCTATTCTAACCTTCAGTACCTTCATGATCTGTTATGATCAGCTTTCACGCAACTTTAACCAAGGGCTAAAGTCCTTTTGTGCTGCTAGGGCAACAAACTGTGATATTTCCCCAAACTACACTAAGTGTCTTACTTATCTTATTAACAAATCTTAATTATCTTCGTGTAACCATATATTCTAACTTGCATTCACTTAATTAATACAGTTATGCACATTCGCGCAACATATAAGCATTAGATGTGAAATTCATACCCAATACAAAAGATGCATGAATAGGAAATAAAGACGCATAAATGATAGAAACTTCTCTTTATTAATATTTCCAAATGATTACAGACTCGACTCGCCCTGCGCACTCAGCTGCAAGGGTCCACGCACTCAACTGCGGACTACTAGGCCTCTACGCACTCAGCTGCAGAGCCTCTACCTATGCTACAACCCAAAACTTACACTTACACTTCAGATCTATCTCACATACATCATATCTTCATCTATGTATTATTAGATGCCTTTGACTACTTAAAGCCTTGCTCTATTTATACAATTCCATGGTCCGTGGACCAAGGGTAGATCTTCTACAGCCGACATTACATTATCAAAATAAGGGCAGACAATCCTATGACTCTTTTACAACCACATGCTCTGCACCCACAAAATGTAGAGTCTTTACATTGGAATTAAGAAATTGGACCAAAATCTGGGCTCTAAGCCTCAAAACTTTCCTTGGGGGATCTTGCACCCAACAGACCCCCAACACAAACATTGTGACTTGCCCTTTAGTCACTCTACAGGTGCAGAGATCTTAGCATGAAAACCTCCCAACTCTGTTTAGATTGTTGCAAGTTTGGTAGTGCACTGATCGGCTTCCTGCTAGACTTCCTGCACATGTTGTTCGGTGAGCGTTGTTGTTAAACTGCTGCCTTGAATCTGCTCCTGAGTTACTTGCAGATGTGCGAGCTTTTCTTCAATGGAGCTTGTAGTTTTATAAGCCCCATCGATCCATGGCTATAGGCGTGCTTTCAGTATTTCCTCTTTATGCTGAGAGGCATCCACCTGTTCCTTGAGCGCCTTGGCCTGCTGCATCCTTGCAAGCCTCTATGTAAGGGAAACCATCTGCGTGGTCCCTTTTACCTCATATTACTTCTGTTGCAGCTCGCACACCTCTGTCTCTAGGTGCTCTATGTTTGGGTCCTCCTACAGGGTGGTGAGGACCTCGAATGATTGCTCGAAGAGCTTCATGTACTCTATCAATGAATTGTTGACCACCGCCATCGTTGTTGTGATCGTGGTGGTATGCTATTCTCTGACCTCTAGCAGAGTTGAAGGCTAAGCCTTCAACTGTAGCTCTATTATCTGAAGGTTCATCTCCACCTGAACCTTGGCCATTTTTTCTCTTGCGTCATGCACCCCTGTGGCTAACTTTCATATGCGCACCTCCACCAATTCCTTTGCTTGAATGGCCAACTCTGGAACCATTTGGTAATATTCCTCCACAACCTACATGATTTGTTTGTTCTTCTCTATGGCCTCGTTGCGATGCAGGCTCAACTGCTCAATGTTGATGCGTTTCTCGCTCATTACCTATATAGCACAACTCCCCCTAGCCTGAAGATTTTCAGTGACTCCATCCTGCAAGAGATAGAGCATCTCTTAAGGGAGTGTAGCCATGTTTAACCCGACCCCTTTCAAACTGCTGACCATAGGCCTGTCAGCCTCATTCTCTATAATGAGTGCTCCATCTAGTAGCAGTATTGTGTTGGTCACCCTAGCGCACAACATTTCCTTGACAACTGAAGTGCCAACTACGAGGCTGGTGGACATTGTGCCATCCTATGGAGTGTGCACCCGTAACTCCTGTATTTGTGTCTAGAGAGCTCCCAATAACAACTAGTGTTGTTCCTCAAACTGTTGGAGGGCCTCCAAGGTGACATCCCTCATCGTTTCATTGATATCATGTAAGTCCCCTTTAGTAAGGGTGATAGGGATGAAAGATGTCTTCAAGGCCTTTGTTTTCTTTTGCGGCCCTACCTACTCTCGTAGGCATAGACATTTTAGCTGGGTGGACGTCGTCTCTGGGTCTACACCACCTTATTCTATATTGGTCTCTAGTTCAGCTGAAGGTGACTTCTGTCCTTCGCACTCTTCATTCGCCGTTTTTTGTTATTGCTCGACCAACTTCGTGGTGTTGCGCACTGCTTGGGCCTTATCCACTGCTTCTTATTTCCTACATTTTTCCGCCAGTTACACCATCCATAGTTTTGTTTCTTCCTTCTTCCATTACACAGCGGACTTCTCTGCTTCCACCATGGAGTCAGCTAGAGCGCGCCACTCTGGCAGCCAAGACTCAAGGACTGCAAAAACTACATTGTTATTCGCCAAGTATGATAACTCATGCCATGTCTTCATAGGGTCCTTCCACGCTCTGATGAACACATGGTGGAAGTCAGCTTTGAACTCCGCCAAAGCTATGCAAACTGTTGTAGACAATGGGTGATAACTGCAGCTTGTGATTAATCCCCATCCTGATGTTCATCTCCATGAGCACCCAAAATATCTCTCTCCCTTATCCTATGTGCATCCCTGGCTGCCCACAGTGAAGCGTACTTTGCTACCTCTCGAAGGTCCTGTGCGATCGATGGGAATTGGCTATCTTTAGGCAACTCCCATGCCACCATACTATCGAAAATAGGATCCATGTGTAATGAAATATTTTTCCCTGCTCCTGTAACTCGCAGTAGTTCGCAAGGAACTCACCACATAGATAGTTTGCGCAGTTGAACTGAACCCTTATGCACATTGCGCCACTTGTACAACTATTAGTGTGGGCACCTCATCTGCACAACACTTCTACATCACTTTTCCTGCCAATATTTGTGTCACGACCTTGACTGTAGGGTTGTTGATGCTAGAGATGGCATACCCTCACTTCTTCTTCTCCAACTTAAACTTCTTTTTCATTGCCTCCATGAGGGCCAACTTGCCACCTTTTCCCTCTAAAATGTTTACTGGATCCGCTCCTGAGCAAGGTAACCACGTAATCTAGTGAATCCGATGGTTTGTGATGGGGATGGGCTCCTCCGGCCACAAGCACCTATCATGTACCAAGCAGAGAAGTTTCCTGATAACGAAAATGGTCATTAGGGTGTGATGGTAATGTGGCACCCAGAGCAGATTTAGCAACCCTGCTTTCTCGACACCCCTAAGCCATTTGCATGGCTCCAATTCAATCATTCCAGCTAGCACATCCATCTTCTGGTGCATTAACTTTGCAGTTGCTAAATGCGAGAACTTCTCGTGGTCTGCAAGGCCCCAATCTCCAGATTTCAACAGAGAACCTGTCCCAAGTGCGCTCCCTCAAACACAATATCATCTGGGAGTAGCAGAGTTTGTAGAGAGCTCTTGCTCTCAATTACATCCTTGGACACCGTGGCTTTACCCTTTCATGGAGGAACATATTTGGGCAGTGTGGTGATAGGGTCTGCACCCTGGGTTTCAATGTCCATCTCTATATCCTCCTCCTCCACCAGGATTTCTTCAAACTCTTCCTCCTCATCGACCTCCAGATTAACGGCCTTCCCCTTTTCTTCCAATGTGAATTTGGTCCTTAGTGGATTTTTTAGAGAAACGCACACTGGTATCATGGCCTGTTTGTCCTTATTAGGTCTCGATTTGCACGGTGATTTAGGGAACTCAGCGATTATTCTGGCGCTCTCTAGGGCTTCTATTTTTGCAATTTCCTAAGCGACTTCCTTGGTTGCCACTACTCCTATGTCCATGGCTTCTTCAGGTGATCACATAGTTCTATTCCACATTTCTTTTAGTGTCTCGGGTAGTTTCTCAAACAATGAATTCACCTTCAGAGTCTCGAATAAGTCTTGGTTCATGAATTCTTGAGCACACAACAACTCAATTCTCAAATTGCCAAGTTTTGTTTGTTGGATAGCCATTTGTAATTTATAGCACCTTTTGAATTTGAATTTGATTGTTCCCCCCATATTCGGTCCATTAATGCTAGATTGGTGGTAGATTTGCAATAATCTAGCTCATAAAGTTCGCCTTAAATGCCTACCGCCACTCCATTTTTCCTCAAACCAAGCATCAAATCGTGAATAAAGACTTTAGCGGTCACTTTCCTATCAACCTACGCACTAGTGTAGCTATCCTCATATTGTCGTGGACCCTGTGACACTTCACTTCTGCACGCAGTCCTGACATCGTGCAATTCAAAAGCATAGTAGTTTATAGTCCCATGTCTCCTTTCAACTACCTGGAGCGCTAAGACTGTGCTTTTGTCAGATAGTCAGATGGTTGGGCCACCTGTGTATGGCTTCAAATGACTACCATGCACTTTTCCTGGGAAGGGATCTCCATTTAACTTTACCAACTGCACTGCACCAGCGTCGATAATCTCCTTAATAACATACGGCCCCAGCCAATGCATTCTAAGTTTCCCTGAGAATTTATCAAACTTACTATCATACAATAGCAACAAATAATTCACCTTAAAGGTACGCAACTTAATATGTCAATCGTGGCATGCCTTTTTGTGCTGATTTTGGACCTGTTGGTGAAATCCAACCAAAAATCTCTCCTCGTCAAGCTCTTCCAACTGCGTGAGCCTTAGCTCTAGGGCTCTGCGATCCGTCATATTTGTGAGCACTACTATGTGCAGACTAGGCATAATGTATTCCAAAGGCATTATGGCTTCCACTCCATAGACCAACCTAAAGGGTGTTTGTCCCATCAGTTTCTTGCATGTCATTTGATAAGCCCATAACGCTGCTAGTATGTGTAGGTCCCAATCACTTCACTGTGCATTGCATACCTTGGTCAACACGTTTCTAGTACTTTGTTGAATGCTTCTACGTGTGTAATCTTCTGTGCGATTGCTCTACCTGCATAATTTCTTCCCAACATTAAGAGCCATCTGCAAGTTCGTCCCCCCAACACATTCTTATTGACCAAGTATTTTAGTGCAGAGTACATGTGCCTCTGTATAGGTTAGGGCTCTTCTCCATAGGCCTACTTCCACTTGGCCAGATGCGCTTGCAGATCATCCTACCCATCATACTTTTTGTCAGTCACATCTTAGGTTTCCCAAATCATACTCTCATCATTCTCCTACATTCGTGCCAATCGTCAAAACTCCCTTTATGTGTACCCCACCATCACATGAGCATAGTGCACAGTACCCAATCCAAGGCCTGCAAGCGTTTTTTTTCTGGAACCTCCCTTTCAAATGCATCCAAGAAGGTATCAACCTCATTCAGTCCATCATAAGTAAGCAGATCTCTTACTTCTGTCAACATGCGGCGCAGCGACCTAGTCATCATATTGCAATTCAGTGTAGTTACCTGATGTAACTAATTTTGCCATCATTCTATTTCTTCGTTAAAATCTGGCATGCAAGATCTCTCATGCTTCCATGTAATCCAACCATCCGCGGTGGGATTTACCTAGTCTTGGTCTCTCACTATTATCTTATAGATACAATCCAAATCATTATCACTCTCATAGTCGCAAACCAGCTCCATATATCGTGATCCTTCAGCAAGGTCCAGGGGTATAATTACTTTCAGTGACTTCTTCTCAAATATAATTTTCCGCTTCTTCAAATTAATTATCCCATTCATATCAGTAGCCCAGTAAATTCCCAAGAGCGCAGGGTAGGGATTTTTGTCATCAACAATCTCTATTACCTCGAAATCTGCCAGCATGCTCACTCCCTCAATATCCATAATTATTCCCTGCAATCGCCCCATGGGTATTATTTTCTGCTGATTCACCATCCTTAGCTGAATTGGAGACCATTGTAGCATAGGTCGCACCATCCTAAATCCAAGATGACTTGATCCATTTCGTATTCTCCAATCTGCATGATGAGTCTCATTTCACGTCTTGTCCTTGTCTTATGCTTTCCGATTTTGTGGACTATGCATGGTTCACTTGGTGCGGTCCCAGCACATCTATTGATGAGCTCTTGTAGCCCTTTCATAGCCTTACTATTGCGCATTAACTTCATATAGGTTTCCAAGAAAGTTGTGAGCATGGATGGGCCCATTTCAAGCTCTGTTGTATCTTTGTTTCCTGAAGTGGAGGCATCAGCAAAGCTCTTCTTAGCTTCCATGAAGGTTTCCCGAGCACGCTCCAAATCAAACTCGACTTCTTTTGTCGGGGCTTTGTGAACCCATGTACTGTCTTTTGCTTGTTTTCCTTTTTCATCTCCCATCGTGATTCCACTTTGGAGCACATTCTTTACATTCAGATCTTCCTCACATGGCTCAAACGTCATCATCTGTAGGTTCTGAGTCCATGTAGGTTGTAGTGCTCCTTTGTCACGTATCCTAGCTATCAACGTAGGACAATATTATGTCTCATGATCAAATAGCGTGCAATAATTTCATGACAAGTGTATGCAATAGGGTCCTGGCCCTTCGCAATTGTAGCAAATCAAGTGTCTATGACCTCTACCAGGTCCTCCTATGCCTCGGCCTCGTCTACGCCCCTGAAATCCTGTCTGCACCATCCCTACATTCTGGTCAAGGGGCCACATTTCAGCCTGAACCCTATAGGTGGAAGTCCTATCCATCATCATTTCATAGCTTATGTAAGTACACTTGTCATGCCCCATCGACCTACAAAAGTTGCAAAACAATTTTGCAAATTTTGCATTTACTTCTGTAACAGGTGGCAGTGATCCGTGGCATGTTTTCTTGCTATTTAACATATAGCGCACTAGAAATCAGGCATTGCGCTAGGTTATGCTTGAGATTTCATCCTTAAAGGCATCGATCCTCCACCTGCAAGGTAATTTGTAAAAATCAAGAAGTGATATTTGTCATGACCCTGACTCTTGCATTTTACGCACCACACTTCTTCGCGTACTTCTGATCAAATCGTCTTGTCCTGTTTTAGACCCTGCATCTCAAGGCACACATTCTTTAGCTGCACGTGGATTTTCTAAACTCCTAGGTTAGGAGCCTAAATCGGGGTCTCATGAAGCCTCATGGAAATCTCCAAAGCCTTTGCCTGAGTTGTTATCTTCTACTCTGACAGTGCACTCCTTAAGTATGGTAGTAATGAGGCTACAAACCACTCACGATGCTTTCCATCTGTCAGATTCATATTGGCTTCATAGATCATACATTTCAGCCTCTAATCTAGTTCCCAAGGAGTCTCACCTGGTAGCATCGTGATTTCTTTGAATCCTACAATCGACTATGCTTCATACTTAGGCCTGCTAAATTCTCTATTTAGCATTGTTTGGATATCTGCGACTCTCACATTCGGGTTATCATTGGAGTACTTAATATACCAAGTCAGCACGTGATCTTGCAAGGTGCTAACCAACATTGCTTTCTTTATATGGTCATCTATGACACCTTGCGCTTCCCATACAACCATTACGATGAACCAAAATTGTTATGGATCCTCATTTCCCAAACCTTTGGACACAAGAAACTTCATTGTGTTTACCATACTGAATCATGGGTGGTGGAGTTGGTACGGGTGAAGATGGAGGTGATGGTGGTGAAGCCGGTGGTGATGTGGGTGGAGGTGGAATCCATGGAATTATGTCTTATCAGATGAATAGCACTTCGCAGAGAGACCTTCGCAAGCTCTTCCTCATCCCCTCGTGGAGGTGAAATCAAGGGGCTATTTTCTAGATGCTTATTTCCTTCATTCCTATAAACCTTTCTTCTATGAGTAGCCCCGAACATCAAGGTAACTGCATCACCCACTTTTCTAATAACAACATATTAATCCAAGTATTCAAATATTTTACATACTTACCTCGTGGTCCTTTGAGAAAGCGTCGCTCTGCCTCGCTATAGCTGACTAAGGTGTCGACTCTGAACTCAATAACAAATCCTCCTATAATGCAATCGAGCCAGTGATTGATAGCACACATGATCTTATCCTCTGATGCTTCCAACCTTCACACTAGCTCTGGGGTCCACACAATAGGACCATCAAGCTTCCACCTTCCTTGTCTATTTTCTAACTTTGCAATCCACTCGTATAACTCAGTAGGGAAGGACGTGAAAAATATTTCATGGATCTTCGTATATAGGAAGTTGTCTAGCCTCTCTTCTTTTGACAGTCACGGGATTTGGTTCTCCTGCGCCGCAAACTCACGAATTCTTCTGTCCAACCAGCCTTCGATTTCTTTCTTAGTTGGATTCCAATTATACGACATCACACATCTCTTATGCAGATTCTGGTCTCAGCAACGGAACCATTTGTTGGCTTATGGGGGCCTGACCCAGGTTCAAAGCTAGTTAGCCAAACAAATCCCTACACTACTAGCCCTTTCAGCATCAGCCCACGGAGTGTGAACTAAAGTCTCACCTGAAGTAGTATGGGGGGATGCTGGAACCAAGTTTCTGCACCCTTGAGATGGTTGTGATGTCAGTTTAGTCCAACTATACTTGCCTTCATGTAGGTTGCTTTGTGCTATGTTCTAATCTTCAGTACCTTTGTGATCTATTACGATCGGCTTTCGTGCAACCCGAACCAAGGGCTGAAGTCCTTTCACGCTTCTAGGGAAATGAACTATGATACTTCCCCAAACTATGCTAAGTGTCTTACATATCTTATTAACAGATCTTAATTATCTTCGCGTAACCAGCTATTCTAACTTTCATTCACTTAGCCAATATAGGTATGCACATTCGCGCAACATATAAGCATTAGAAGTGAAATTCATACCCAATATAATAGATGCATTAACAAGAAATAAAGACGTAGAAATGATAGAAATTCTCTTTATTAATTCTTCTAGATGATTATAGACTCGTCTTGCACTGCGCACTCAGCTGTAGGGATCTGCACACTCACCTATAGGGATATACGCACTCTGATGCAGACTACTAGGCCTCTGCGCACTCAACTGCAGAGCGTCTACCTACGCTATGACCCAAAACTTAGACTTACACTTAAAAGCTATCTCACATACATCATATCTTCATCTATGTATTATTACATGCCTTTGACTACTTAGAGCCTCACTCTATTTATACAATTCCATGATCCGCGGACTAAGGGTAGATCCTCTACAGCTGACATTACATTATCAAAATAAGGGTGGACAACCCTATGACTCCTTTACAGCTATGCACTCCGTGCCCACAAAATGCAGAGTCTTTACATTGGAATTACAAAATTGGACCAAAATCTAGGCTCTAAGCCCCAAAACTTTCCTTGGGGGATCCCACGCCCAACACCAAGTTTCATATTCAAGGAAAAACAAAGGTTTAAAGGTTGCCTTTAAAGGATTTTTTAGTAACATATGTTACGCACCCAAGTTTGAGACAACATTTTCCTTTCATTTCTTTTCATATTGTCTCAGACATGCTTACATATATATGCATCTACAAGATATTTGTCTGAATTTCATGATCATATTCTATAAGTTACATGCATCACTTTATCTTTGCCATAACCATGCATTCTTCAAACTATTGATCTAGCCTTCTATCATATTTTATTTACATGGACATGCCTAGTCATTATAATAAAATAAATATTTTGTTTTCCATACTATCACATGTGCTCAGTTATATTAAGTTGGAATACAAGCTCATAAAAATCAATTGAGTGTTCCCTATCACTTCTCATGCATGTATAATTCTGCTTTATTTGTTGATTGATACGAATATATATAAGATAGAAGCAAAATCATGCAAACTTGTCACAATACCATATATAATATTATCATCATGTAGTTAATGAAGTTGATTGAACACAAATGTGTGCCCTCTTATTTCCATCTTTAATATAATCAAATCTATATTATTTACAACATTCATTTTTTATTGAATGTACAAAGTTCCTTTCCTTTATGTAACTATTTACCCCCCCGTGTGTGTTTTCAGGACACCCAAGCAATTACATCAAACCTAATATTATGTGATTCACTACTTCATTGATTTCTTATCTTGTATTCAAGGAAAACTATTTTATAACAAATTTCTCCTTGATTACAACATATAATGATTTTGTTTAGTCACAAGTGTAATTTTGGTGATGTTGACCGTATCTTTCGGTGTAACTAGTTATTCTTTGCCCGGGGATCAAATTGGTTATTGGGCAGTGAAAATTGTGACTGTTCTTGGGGAAACTAAAGGATGTAAGGTACAAGGAAAAATGTATCATTGAGAGAAAACATAAACAAAATATTCATATTTTCCATACACTTTGATGCAAACTCTAAGAATTTAACCAGTTAACATAGATAAGGAACCTATAACTTGGGGGTCCTCCATCTCCTCCTACCCATCATGCCTCACAAAATTCCACTCCACCTCATGAAAGTATCATGGAAATACCTAAACCTCGTTTACCTCAACAACAACCATTACAGCATGATGGTTGGCAGCCCAACCCTCCTAGGCCCACATTTGGTTTCACACATTATCCTTTTGTTTCACATCACTTAGTTCCTCCATTAATTGTTGCACCTTAGGCACCCTTAACACTTTCATAGGCCACATATTTTCGCGCCCATCAGCCACCCAACTCTCTTTCTCACATTGCAGTAGGAAAAAGTCATATGTCATGTGTGCTTGCACACTCTCTTTCTGAGCTCACTTCATCATATACACATACTAGCGCATCAAGAGAGGATGGAGGAGGGAGGAGAGAAATATATTTCCAAGGCTTAAGGTTTTAACCATGTATATATAATACCTGCAAACAAATTCTTAAAAAATAGAAAATATATAATGGCGAGAACATAAAATATATGAAAATATTTTTCTTTTGGAATCCAAAATTAGGAATTTTATTATATTCCTTTCAATGTTACAATACATTATATACATGTTGAAGAATTCATAAACCCCAAATCCATTAGTCCTAGATTAGAACATAATTGTAGTACCTTTGACAAGATCTATAAAACCATGGGGAAAACCACCATGTGTAAAACCATATCAAAACCATGGGTGGGTCCGCCCAACAAATAAAATTCATGGTGTTTCCCTAAACCTCATGCAAGGAGGCTACCGCCCCCATGGAACCCTCTTGTGACACCACTTTCGCACTCAACACAATGTATCGTGTGTGGGACTAGTCATGCAAAGAATATAACACACACCCAACATTCTCCCACTTGTTCTTTTCTTTTCACAAAGGGGTATGTAGTATTACATAGCCACTGGTCCAATGCCGCAATTCCCATTGTTTCTCTACACTAACAAAACTTCTCAGTGATCCTTTAATTTTTCAATGCATCTACAACATTCTTTAAAGTTCCCACCTTTACCAGTAACACTAATCTATCTTCAATCTATCACATGCTAAATGCTCTGATTAAACTCCCTCTTTGTGCATGTTCTGATATCATTGTACATGTTGTGATGCACTAACCATCCATGCTCATGTTGAGCACATGCAGAGTCTACAAAAATATTGTCTAAAAGAATAACATGACTCTATAACTCAACTATGTGAGTTTGACCTTCCTATCACCAATGACTCATACATACATCAATCTCCCAATCAAGTGGGGATATACCAAATTTGACTTCATCCACCCAACCAAGTGGGGATATACCAAATTTGACTTCATCCACCCAACCAAGTGGGGATATACCAATTGTGTATACATGATAGAAATATAATAAATATTACATCATCCATCCCATGCAAAGTGGGGATACATATTACATCATTTGTCCAATAGGACTCATTCAAATGTATGAGAAGTCATATCACACCCTAGACTTTTACATGACATAAGCGACAAATGGTATAAATATCTGAAGCCATAGCTGGACTCAGCAACCATAATGCCAACAATGCAGAATGCGTGTCAAGGCTAATGCTCCGCCTGAACCTGTGCTACCTGTGCATTATCAACAAGTCATTAATCAAGGCATCTTTATCAGTCAGATAAAAATTAATGAACAAAGCATATCGTTAGACTGTAATCATTAACATTAGATAGAGCACCCATATCAGAGTCTGGCCCACTATTTTTCCTGATAGAAAAACATATACGCTTCCTTAGCCATAGAAACCCGTGTGTATACGTGACTATACTTCATGAAACCCATGTATAATAACCTTCCTCTAAAAAACTGGATTTAACAGTAGGATGATGCAGCAACTACTCCCAGCTTTTGTCTGAGATATTCAAATGCTTCTTTGGGCAGTGGTTTAGTGAATATATCAGCAACCTGTTCTTTGGAGGGGACATACTCCAATTTGACCTTTTGTTCAAGAACTTGTTCTCGTACAAAATCGTACTTTATGGGTATGTGCTTGGTCTTGGAGTGAATGATTGGATTCCTTGAAATACTGATGGCACTTGTATTATCACATATAATGGAGATGGGTGGAGTACATGTGATCTAAATGTCTTGCAAAGTTTGCATCATCCAAAGTAGTTGTGTGCAGCAAGATGCAGCAGCCACATATTCTGCTTCAGTTGTAGATAAAGAAATTGAATTGTGTTTCTTGCTAAACCAAGACACTAACCTGGAACCCATCTAGAATGCACCACCACTAGTTCTTTTTCTATCGTCAACACTTCCTGCCCAATCTGCATTTGTATATGCATGAAGAGTAAGATCTACATCTCTAGGATACCATAGTCCAAAGCCTTGAGTTCCTTGAAGATACTTGAAGATTATTTTGACTTTTTGAAGGTGTGATTCCTTTGGATTTGATTGGAATCTTCCAATTATTCCTACTGCATGCATGATGTCAGGTTGGGTACCTCCTAGATAAAGCAGACTACCAATCATGGATTTGTCAGTTGGTTGATGTACTACTGCTAATTCATCATTTGAGCTAAGACTGCATCCTATTGCCATTGGAGTACATACAGGTTTATAATATTACATTCCATACTTTTTCAAGATTTGTTTCAGATATTTGGTTTGTGAAAGAAAAATACCATCTTCAGTTTTCTAAACTTGTAGACCAAGAAAATAGGTAAGTTCACCAAGCAAGGACATTTCAAATTCTTGTTGCATTACTGAAGTAGAATTCTGACTCATGGATTCTTCATTGCAACCAAAAATGATATCATCAACATAAACAATAATAATTAGCAATTTATCATTTTCAATCTTTGTATACAAATTGTTATCTGCAAAACCCTTTGTAGAACCTTACTGGTGTAGATATTTGTCAAGGCGGTAATACCAAGCCCTTGGAGCCTATTTTAGACCATAAAGATCCTTATTGAGTCTCCATACAAGTTTTGCATCATTTCCAAGAATGAATTCATCTAGTTGTTCAATATAAACTTCTTCTTCTAAATCTCCATTAAGGAAGGTTCATTTTACATCCATTTGGTATACTTTGAATTTCTGAAAATTGGAAACAGAAAGAAATACTAGTATGGCTTCATGTTGGGCATTGAATTTCCCCACAACATGTTTTGAGGCTCAAAGCCAAAGTTTTGGTTAAATATGTTGTAAGACTCCGTGAATTGCAAGCGCGGAGTGCGAAATGTACATTGATTCATAGGGTTTTTCACCCTAAGTTTTGTAATGTAATGTAATGTCATGTCGGCCTACCCATGGTTTGCGAACCATGGGATTGTATAAATAGAGTGAGGCTCTAAGTTGTAAAGGGAATCAGAGGGAGAGATAGATGAACATGGATGAATTCTAGAAGATAGCGAGCATAGGGAATAAGTGTAAGTGTCTTGGGTCATAGTAGTAGGAAGAGGCTCTGCAGCTGAGTGTGCAGAGGCTTAGTAGAGTTCGCAACTGAGTGCATGGACCCCTGCATTTGAGTGCCCAGGGTGAAGTCGAGTTTGTAACCCGAAAAGAAGAAATAAAGAGAAGTTTGATTCTAAATACTGTGTATCTGCTTTTGTATTACTTTCCATGCATTTATACTATTTTGTTTATCGTGTGCACTTATATGAATACTGAACACCGTTAAGTATAATTGGGCTCATACAGATAAGTTAAGTAATCAAATAATATCAGGTTAATAGTAAGGAAATTGGGTAATAAAAAGGATCGTGCCTCGAGCAGGGTTGCATGAAGGTGGCATTACAGGTTGCGAGGTACTGATAGATGTGCGTAGCGACACACGCATAGGGTTAAACTGCAAACCACTGAAAAAACCATTAGACATCTCTATGGTGTGGAAGCCTGGTTCTATCACCCTCCCATACTACTTTGGGTCAGACCTCAGTCTGCACTCCGCATACTCTTGCCAAAAGGGCCAATAGTACCGAGATTTGTTTAGCTAAATCATCTCTGAACCTGGGTTAGGCCCATACAAGCCAAAAAATGGTTCCGTTGTTGAGACCAGGATCTACATAAGGGATGTCTGATGTCGTGTCATTAGAATCCAACAAAGAAAGAAATTGAAGGGTGGTTGGACAAGAAGATTGACGAGTTCGCAGCACAGGAAAATAGGAATCCATGAGTATCTAAGGAAAAATGGTTGGAGCACTACTTATATATGGAAATCCATGAAATTTTCTTTGCATCCTTTCCTTTTGAGTTGTATGAGTGGATCGCGAAACTAGCAGATAGTCAGGGAAGGTGTAGGCTTAACAAAGCAATCGTGTGGACTCTAGAATTAGTGTGCAAACTAGAAGCGTCAGGAGAAAATACCGCACGAGCTGTGGACAATTGGCTCGATCGAATTATAGGAGGATTTATCATTGAGTTCTTGGTAGATATGACCATCAGCTATAGTGAAGCAGAGCGACGCTTCCTCAAGGAACCGTGAGGTAAGTATATTAAATATTTGAACACTTGGATTAAGATGTTATTGTGTGAAAAGCAGGTTATGTGAATAAATTAATGTTTGGGACTACGAGAAGTGGGAAGATCCATAGAAGTGGAGGTAGTAAAGAATTAGAAACTAGTCCCTTCATTTCACCCTAGCAGGAAAGCGAGGAAGAGCTTGTGAGAGTTTCTCCAAGAAGCACGGTCAGTCTGATAAGGCAGTGAGTTCTATGCTTACCACCTCCACCTACACCTCCACCCATCTCACCCTCCTCACCTCCATCTCCACCAACCCCACCTCCACCACCAACACAGTTCAGTATGGCGAGTGCGATCAAACTACCTGTATTCAGAGGAGTAGGGAATGAAGATCCTAACCAATTCTGGTTCTTGGTAAGGGCAGTATGGGAAGCACAAGGAGTCATGGATGAAAATATCAAGAAGTTTACGCTCATAAGCACATTATAGGATCGCGCATTAACATGGTACATCAAGCATTCTAATGACCATCCAAACGCAGGAATCGTAGAAATCCATACTGCGCTAAATAGGGAATTTAGAAGGCCAAAGTCAGAGACACAATCAATTATCGGGTTTAAGGAGATCGTGATGCTCCCAAAAATACCCCCTCGGATCTGGACTAAAGACTAAAGAGTATGATTCGTGAGGCCAACATGACTTTGATGAATGGACAACACCGCACATGGTTTGTAGCATCACTAACACCGCATTTAAGGACAGCGTTGTCACAACAAAAGCTTTCCACCTAGGTCAAAGCTTTGGAGATGGAAATGAGATTGCATGAGACCGCTATATAAGACCCTGATCTGGGAATCCAAAAAATCCACGTGCAACTACAAAATCTATGTCTAGAGATGAAGAGTTTGAAACAGGACAAGACACCTCGACCAAAGGCATGCGAGGAGGTATGGTGCATAAAATGAAAAGGCTAGGGGCATACAAGGACCATTATCCAGTGTTTGCAAATTACTTAGCAAGAGGAGGACCAATTCCACTAAGACTTGAGGCATAAGTAGGACCAAGTACGACAGCTACACTATGGTGCACAATCTGTCATATAGGAGGAAAACACACTACAAATAATTGTCATCTATTGCAGAAGTATATGTAGATGTACCAGCAATTGTTTTGTAATTTCTGCAGGTCGATAGGCCATGATGAACGCACCTATAGAAGCTATGAACTAATGATGGATTGGACTCCGGCTTACAGGGTGCAGACCAAAATGTTAGCCCTCAACCCAAATACAGCAATGGGGTGCACTCGATTTTAGGGGTGCGGATGAGGTCGAGGTGGAATGGGACTAGGACGGGGTCACGGAAAACTAATTTGTTACAATTGCAGAGGGCTAGGGCACTATGCCCGTGATTGTACAAACCTGACAAGGACATCATTTTTGTAATGTACTCAGTTTGATCATGAAGTAGAAGACTTCCCTACATTGATAACGTGGTTACACGAAAAAGGAGCACTCCAGCCTCTTCTAACTCAGAATTTGTAGATAATGAGGTATGAGCTGTGCGAAGAAGACCTAAACGTAAACATAGTGCTCAGGAGCGGTATGACCACCGGCAATGATAAAGGTAAGTAGTTAGAAGAAAGTGCATGGTTTCGTAAGGCTTCTATGAAGGAACTTGAATTTGATTTAAAATGCGTGAAGGAGATATTCATGGAAGCTAAGAAGAGATTCACTGAGGCCTCCGCTTTCGGTATTAAGGATCAACTAGAACCAGGGATGGATCCTTCAATGCTCACTACCTTTCTGGAGACATGCATGAAACGGCTATGCAACAGCAAGGCAACAAAAGGACTACAGGAACTTATCACTAGGTGCGCAGGGTTAGGAGAACCACACGTGGTCCGAAACTTGGAAATCATGCATTGCGCACAAGAAGGGAAATGAGGTTGACTGTGCAAATCGACGAGTATGAAATGGATCAAGTAATCCTAGATCTTGGATTGGAAACGAATGTACTACCAAAACAAACATGGGAATGCATGGGCAAACCCGTGCTACAATGGTCTCCTATTCAATTGTGAATGGTGAACCAACAGAATATCTTGCCCATGGGAAGATTGCAAGGGGAAACGGTGGATATTGAAGATGCGAGCACACAAGCAGATTTTGAAGTAATAGATATTGTCGACAATAGCAATCCCCATCCTATGCTAATAGGGATAGACTGGGCCACAAAAATGAACAGAGTCATAAATTTGAAGATGCACAAAATGATCTTTGAGAAAAAGTCACTACGGGTAGTAGTACTGCTAGATCCAGCCAAAGGAGTGCAATACACCTAACCGGTGTGTGATGACGATAGTGATGATGATTTCGATTGCATCTACAAGATAACTGTGCGAGAATGTGATTGGGTGAACCCGATTGCAAATGGTATTATTTCATGGGAGCGCAAAAGCTCCTGCACTTAGGATTCAGACGAAGAGATAGAGTGATGGCAGAATCGGCTACACGAAGTAACAATGATTAATTGCAACATGATGGTTAGATCACTACGCTACGTGACAAGAGAGGCAAGGGACCTACCTATGTATGACGGGTTAACAAGGGTGGATGAATTCCTAAATAAATTTGAAAGCGTAGTACCAAAATGGCAGCGGTTTGATGCTCTAAAATGGGCACTGTGTGCGATGACCAAAATATGGTGGGGTATACGTCAGAGAAGTTTTGAGGACTGGCATGGATGCAAGAGGATGATGTGCCTATGATTTGGAAATACCTAGCTAAGGATGAGAGTCAGTTACCGAGGGAAGAACACTTTGTGCACCCACCTTTCCTGATGGGTACAAACATATGACATGAAACCCACACAAGCGTACACCAATCCCGGAATAGAGAATCATAACAAAAAACAGTAGCAAGAAAAGTGAAGCGTGCCAAGAACTATCCACAAAGAAGCATTTGATAGGGTGTGCGAAGTGCTAAACAGGGTTCACCAGGTGAGATGCACTGACTGGGACCTGCGCGTACCTGCGGTTTGATGGGCCTATAGGACCATGTGCCAAACCCTTACCATGAAAACAATTCTAAGGTTGAGGAACAGGGTAGGGACCGTAATGTCTGAGGGGCATGCAATAATGAATCCACACATAATAACAGTCGCAGGTGCGATAGTGCGTGAAGCCCAGGACGAAGAAATCACATAGCTATACAAGGTAGAGCACATAAGGCTTCAGGAAGCCATTTGGCAAGGGAACCTTAGACTTTGCAAACTTGAAAAGGATAGGGTATGACTAAGGAAGAAAAGAATTTTGATGGACACAGAGGTTAAGAGGCTGGAAACTGAGATCAAGCAAGCATGTATCATTGATAAGCCAAGGATGGCAAGGCAAAGTGCGATGATCATACCAATGAAATAGAAGACTATCGCCAAGAATTGACTAGTTTGTTGTCATGGCTAGGACCACATATCACTAAACGTAGTAACCAAGGGAATGCACTGCATGCAGCAGAGCACACGACGTCGACTGTCACGAGGGAAATTGAAGAATTTTTGTGGACTATACTAAAAGGTGAGATGGAGCCTTGCACAGGTGGTGTGACCACCTAAATAGCCATAGGAAGAATAGACTTATCACTCCATGCAGCTGGAAGAGAATGCGGGACTATAAATGATTCTGCCTGGCAGCTGCGCCCTTTGATAGATGCGTGCAGGAATAGTCGGTCACAAGGTTCATGCCCACGCGGGGGGGTTCGCTACCGCGTGGGAAGGTTGGGAAGTGACCGTTGGTGTCATTGTTCATGACGGGATGTCCCCTTTGAGGCCAAATGGAGTGGGCGGTGGACATTTAAGACAGTAGTTATGGGCAAGATTTCAGAAAATCTTCTGTCAAGAAAGCATTGATGGCCCAGAATTGGGTGGAATGGTCAAATTTGACTTCAAAAGGTGCTATAAAACTCCAGGGGCTAGCCATGAGACAAAACGTGTTAACTTGAGACTTGATCGGTTGAATAGAGCACAGAGTGTTGAGCGTCGAGTGATTTTAGAGCCCCTAAGTTTGCAAAAGACCACATACAATATAGACAAGATGACATATACCAGGGGAGCTTTAGGCTTTGAAGAAGAAACCGCCAGCGAGGCTGCTCTGACCCATATGGTACACGATGTTCCCGAAGGTACTGGGGTTACGCCAAAAATCTCGAAATCACCTGAGGCGTCGAGACCAAAAAAATTTAAGCAAGAAATGGGACCAGTCCTCATGTCCCCGAGGAATCTACAGTTTGGTAAGCTATCAATGGAGGAAAAGGGGAAGGTTGTCACCATTGAGATAGATGAAGAGGAGGAGGACTTACAGGCTCTAATTGTCGAGGTAGAGGAAGAAGAATACGTGGAGGCGGACATCCAACCGATGTGCTCTGTAGAAAAATTTCCTGAGTAAGTCCCTCTGTGAAAAGGGAAAGCTAAGGTACCAAAGGATCTAGATGCAACGAAAGGTGCATGCTATACCTCGCTCCTCCTTGATGGAATTACCTTTGAGGGTCCACTCCTAGGACATGTGCCCACCCTGAAATTTGAAGATTGGGACCTCACGAAGAACGAGAAGTTCCCACACTTAGAGACAGCAAGCCTAATGAAACAGAATACAGAGGGGCCAGTGATCACATTAGAACCATGAAAATGGTTGCGCGGTGTGGAGAAGGTAGGGTTTCTTCATCTGATGTGGATATCACACTTTCACCACACGCCCATCACCATTTTCATCATCAAGCAACTACTTTACCTAGTGCATGATGGGTACTTATGGATGGAGGAGCATATTCCCATCACGGTGGATCCCATCCACAGAATTTCTTGGCTTCCCTGTAACGGAAAGGACCCCATGATGATAGTACGAAAAAGTGGCAATTTGGCTCTCACGGAAGCCATGAAGAAAAAATATAAGCTCGAGAAGAAAAAGAGGGGTTACGCTATCACCAGTATCAAGGATAAAGGGGTGCGCATAGCCACCCAACTCCTGGATGGTAAAGTAATGAAAAATGTCGCGGCAATGAAGTACCAACATCGATAGTTGCGTTGGCCGAATAGTGTGTGGAAGGGGTCCAATTCAATTGGGCCAAGTTCCTCTACAAATAATTTCTTATCAACTGCCAGGAGGCCCAAGAGCAGGGTAAGACCTTCCACTATAGGAGGTTGCTCTTGTACATCTTGCTAGTAGCAGGAGAACTGCCGGAGGATAGTCAGTTCCCGAGCATTGAGCATGACTTACTAGAGGCCGTGAAGTACACTTCTTTCTAGGCTACCAAGGACACGAAGCGGATTCACGATACAAAGATTTTCTGGGTGCTCGTGGAGGCAAGCATCCGGATGTGGATTAATAGGAGGCTATGCCTGTCCCCCACAGTGCACAATAGTCTATAGAGTTTTGCAAACTTCAATGTGGACATGCACAATATTTACATCAAGGTGCGAAAGGATCCGATTTGGCAATCGAAAAAGCTCCCATTCATAGCCACTAATGACGCAATCTTTACAGTGTTAGAGACATTGCCTCCCGAGTGGTACACCCCAGATTTGGCAGATTTGGTAAAGGCAGTAGCATAGGAAAGGAAGGATGAGGCCAAGCTACACATCACACAACTGGCTAAGAAAAGGTGCAACGAAAAAGTGGCTGCCGAGGTAAGGGCAGTCCGTGAAGTGGCACATGCAGCCGCAGAGCAAAAGAAGGTCATCGAAGTAGCAGCAACAGCACAGACATCAAAGGTCGCAACTACGCAAGCAAAGGATGGCTAGGAAGTGTATGTAGGACAGGAGGTAGAGGACACAGACCTTGTAGAAGAGGGTGCTAGTGTAAGTATCTGCATATTTCCATCAGGGATCAAATTCGCTCTTTTCATTGTCATTTTAGGGGTCCCATACTGAAAATTTTACATTATTCCATTAGGTCATGTCTAACTGATCCACTAATGGTTGTCTTCTCCTCAAAAATCTAAATTTTTCCCTCATAGAGTATACTTGCTAAACCATCTTCAGGTTGTCTTCAGTTATGGTTTCATGGTCAATTTGCAATCATTTTTTCATTAGGTCATAGGGCATGTTTTCATTAGGTTTTAGGGTTTCATTTCCAAGGTCAAGAGCTTGATGGCTTGTAGGTCATAGCCACTACATAATTATCTTTTAACCTAATGTAATTTTCACCTCAAAAACATGTTTTTTTGAGGTGAAAACATAGTCTTTTGAGTTTATTTGTATTTCATATGTAATTTTAAGTCACTATATGTAATAACTGATCCCAGCTACACCAGAGCATCTCTCCTTGCTGCAAGACAAAGAAACATTGCAAAAATCAGTTCAATTTGAGCATTTATCCACCTATAAAGACACAAATAACAAAAAGGCATTAAAACAGAGTTTTCAAGAAGGACAAGAAACATTAGAAAGTGGGTTTTTCAAATGAAAAATCAAAATCTACTCCTATTTAAGCTCCCACATTTCATTTCCAAGTTCATTATTCTCATTGGCAATCAAGGAGTCAAAAAAGTGAGAAGAAGAGGCAAGCTTGAGTGATTTTTGGGTGAAGGAAGGTTGTGCTATGCTTCTAGAGGGCGACACTGTGCTTCTAGAGAAGTGGAGCAGTGGCATGCGCGTTGGCAGAGTGGCATTGCGCTTCTAAGGCAAACAGGTTGGCATTGTGTGTTGAAGGCTTGGCGCTGCACATTGAGACCAGTGTTGGACGTCTAGCAAAAATTCACAGTGTAAATTTACACTGTCGCTGCACTTCTAGGGTGGCGCTGCGTGTCTGGGCACCGGCGCTGTGTGTCTAGGCATCAGCATTGTGTGTTGAGCAAGCAGGCTAGAAAAGCCCCAAAACTTCCAACAAACCTCAAATTTCTCTCTCTTTCCATCATTTCAAGTAAGTTGACATCCCTCACTTCAGCTTTGTTTTGCAAATCAAACATCCTAAGCATCATTTTCCATGTTAAATATGAAACCCTAAATTTCCCTAGTGATGCCTAAAACCCTAAACTATCATTATTCTTCCTATCACTCACTACAGCTCTAAACCCTATCCCTATTTCCTTATCCCTTGTCCCTTTGTCCCTTTATCCCTATTCCATATTTCCCCATTTCTTTTATCCCTCTTCCCCAAGAGAAATTTCTCAAAATAATCCCCCCCTCTCATTTCCTACTCCTTCATCCATTTCCTAGCCACAATCTCATCTCCCATCCCCTCATTCCTAAAAACACTTTCACTCATTCCCTTCATACAACCTCAACCTTACAAACATGGACGAAGTGGACCGAGACTATGAGGAGGAGGCAAACATAGGCAGTGACACCTCAGCAGATAGAGCTAGGCAACAAAGAAAACCACACAAGGGAGATAGGATTATCAAAGAAGAGCCATCAAACCATATGGAATTGGAAGCCTATAATTTGGTTGTCACATGTTTCAGATTCCTTTCCTGCTATGAGTTTTGTGAGCAGGTAGAGAGAGTTTAGCATCACCCTGAGCTCACTAGACTTTTTGTTGCTCATATTTGGGACAATAGGGTGACTCTTGCTGGGGTAAAATTCACAGTTTCACCTTCTATCATCTCAGATGCCACCAGGATTTCAAATGTTGGGGAGAGGTTGTATAAGTCCCAGGACTTGGATGAACACTACTATGAGCCTTATATCAAACCCCAGTACAGAAATGAGGTGAAGAGACTTTTTCCTTTCAAATTTCTCGAAGACAAGTATGTTCCCATGATGAAAATCATCATGAAGTATTTCACTTGTGAGGGAAGATTCTCTAGGCTGTACACCTATCAAATCAGACTCCTCATGCATTTTACGAGGGTGAGGATGTTAAACCTCCCTTACTTCTTGTTTAGGAATATTGAGAAGATGGCTCATTTTGTCCAGAAGAAGCCATACCCTCAGCAGATGAGCAGCCTCTATCACTATTCCCTAATCAATATCATTGTGATTCATCATCTCAGTCTCCTCAACATCCCTTGGGAGACCTTTATTTCTCATGATATCTTCAGGGGTCCTCAAATTCCTCCACCAAAGTCTCAAGAAGTAGGAGGACCTTCTAGTAGTGTTCAGGTGAATGAGGAAGCCAAGGATACTAGAATTGTTGAGGTGCCCATTTACATGACATAGCAAAGGGGCACAAGGAGATTATTTGTAGCCAATAGGCAAGTGTTTTCTCCAGGGGATGTGTAAGGGACCTTGCCTTCTTCATCAGCCCATAGGCAAATGCTAGCTCCACACAATGTGGAAGCAGATTTGCCTTCTTCTTCAGCACAGCAAGTATAGGTGTAGTAGCTGCACAAAGGGAAGGAAAAGATTCCAAAGCAGAGTCTTGATGATAAGGAGGAAAGGGTCTTTGACTTTATTGAGCATGATGAGCCGAAGCTACGTTATACTCATCATGGAGTGGAAAGCATTTTCTTAAAGGCTCAGGACTAAGAAACCATCAAAGACATCATCATACAAGAAAGGGAAACTCAAGTAAGAGCTTTGGAGGACAATTTGGAGAGGGACAAATATTTCATCACATATTTGGAGCAAGAAAAAAATCAATCAAATGACAAACAAGTCCTCATGGAGCTGGAAATGCTCAAGATGAAATTACAAAGTGGCAAAGAGGCAGAAGTCCCTTTGACTCCTGTTGAGAAGGAGATTGAAGACAATAGATAAACTTGGCTTGAGAGAGTCAACTTGTACCTTGATAAGCTACTATAGAAGGCCAATAGAGAAAATCAGATGATCAAACACATGGCCTGTCATTACAGGACCCGAAACAAGATTTGCAATACGAGGGTCAAGAAAATGAAAGCTACGCTAAGGTGGGCTTTGAAAGGAAAAAAGGAGGATGATAGGCTTAGGATGCTTGATGAGAATTCCTTGGCTCATCAAGGCACTTGATGATGGTGCTTCTCACCAATTTTGGGCAACTTTGGAGGAACTTTTGTCATTTGCCAATTTTTGAAATTCTACACATAGGAAAATTGCCTAGACGCATAGCGCCACTGGCACTGTGCTTTTCCTAGGGGTACACAATGAAGAAATGGTTTGCATTTTTGGATTTATAGTGATGAGGACATGCACCCCGGAAAGTTTCAAATTTTTTGGGGTAGAAATGGTCCACCAAAAGGTCAAAAAACACCCTAAAAATGACCTTTCTGCCACTTTTTGGACACATAGAAGTAGTCTTGGGAGAATCAAGTTTTGAGAGGTCAACTAAGCTTCAAATGTAGAAATTATAGGTGTGTTGGAAATCATACTTGAAGAAATTTCCAATGAGCTATCATGGGCTCAATTTGGATGCCAGGAAGGCCTCCAAAGGGGACCTAAAAGTGGCATTGCACGTTGGGCCAGTGGCATTGCGCGTAGGGCACCTTTGATCAAGGTTGCTATTTTTCCAGTTTTTTACTATGATCATGGATTCTCTCTCATGGATGATGATTCACCATTATAAATTATGACTTGGAATGTAATTATTATAGATAAATACTAATAGAGGGTAGATTCATTACCTTAGAAGTTAGTTTGAGCTCAAATGAATCAGTTATTCACTTTTAGAGGCAAGTTGTTAATGATGCATATATTCTTGTTTCTTGTTCAGTATTAATTAGATTAGCTCCTCATATTATGGATTCGACCCCTAAGGATGGGAGGAGGTTTAATTCATGTCTATATCTTCTTATTCTTTCTCATTGTAAAGGGTTGGACTTAGTTGGATGCTCATATCTTGATTGTACACCTTTTGTAAGCAGTTTGGTGGGAGATTAGTAAGAATTGTAGTTATTTTTATGGGATCGATGCGGTATGAGTTTTATTACAATTTCTTCTTCTGTGATCATGTGTTAATTTGTTTTGTATGCTTCTTTAATCATTTCATTTCTTCTTGTTGAATGTTTCAAGTTGATAGGCTGAATTCACTACATCAGTGCTCTGCCTTGAGAAACCATTCATCATTTCATGTTTTTTGTAGTCTAGGAAAGATCCATGGTTTTCACATGCCCTTCTTAACTTCTCACTAGTCTAAAACATCTCACCCCATCAAGCCCTTGAGTGCTAAATCCTATGCCTACCTTGCCCCATTGAACACCCTCCAATTTTGACCTATCTCCTTAGACCTAAACTGTCCAGCTCCTCCTAATCCAGCAAAACCCTTTCAAAATCAAACCAAAACTTCGTGTTACTATACCTAGCCTAAAATCCCTTACTTTATCTAGTCATCTTAGCTGAGGTCTTTACGGAGAGAGCCCTCTCCTAGCCTGGTAGGGCTAGCTAATTGGCTAAGCATGGTTTGTGGTTACCCTGGCATTGCCTTCCTTCAGCCTGAGGTTCAACCCAGGTGATAACAGAGGGCATGGACCGAGGAACCACTTCGACCAAACTCAAATGGATACACCTCCTAGAGAGATCGGGTCCACGGAAAAATGCCAAGGCCTCGAAGCTGGCCATCGACCGAATCACATTTACTGAAGGAGACCTCTACGACATTGGCGAAGGAATTTGCGATGTCACCAAGGCAGTGCTCCAAGAAGTTATGACGAATCAGCAAAATATGTTGGGGGCCCCAAGGGCGTAGTTGCAAGAACTACAGGTGTGCCCCGCAAGAAGATACCTTGTCCACCTATGTCGCAGCAGGTACATCAACTGTAAAACAAATGCTACCCGCAAGGATGGCCAATACCATAATGTTACCAGAAGGAGTGCTCGCAGCATCAAATGAGATCGATAGAGCTGCGATTGGCAAGATCAAAGGACTTGGCCTCAATTTGGCTACCCTTCTATGAGAAACATTGTACCAATTTCAGGATGGAATAACAACAGAACTCCGCTCTAGGGAGGGTTGTGCGATACAGGTTCTGAGTGAGCAAAAGAAAAACATCGAATAGCTCAGCCTGTAGCATGATGAACTGGTATCACAGAATCAATGGTTGGAACAAGTGGTATATGACACTTGCAAATGCGTCCTCGAGCTAGCCATCCCAGTGGATCTACCAATAGCAGAGCAGATCCACAAGTTGGCAACTGGTGTCCGCGAAGCCAGAGCAGAAACGACAAAGGTTTAGCTCGAGCTGAATATTCAAATCGCCAAGCTCTGGTTGAAGACACAACCTTCCACCCCCCCAGAAGTTAGAGAACAGTGCGCTAACACTATCCAAATAGGGTTGGAAGAAATTGGATGTGTAGTACAAAATTGTACCGGTATGTTGGAACAAGCATTTGTGGTTCTCACATCTTTGCAGGAGGACCCCAACATACAATGCCTGGAAACAGAGGCACGTGAACTTCAGGAGCAGTATGATAGTGTCTGAGGAACTACGTAAATAGTAGTCCTCACTCAATAGCTTGCGTAGATGCGGCAAGCTAAGGCACTAAAGGAGCAGGTGGATGTGGCGCAACAGAAAGAGGCAGTTCTCAAAGCGTGCGCACAGCCATGGATTAATGAGGTCATCACCATCACGGCAGATATCGAAGGAAATCTCACACATATGCAAGGGATGTACGTGCTAAGGTGGGGATTTTCTCCTCACAAAGAGGCTTCGGAAGAGCGCATGAAGCAGGTCCAGCAAACCGCGGAGCCATGTGTTGCAGACCTCCGAGCAATTCAGGACCAGTTGGAGGGACTCCGTGCCAAGATCGCCGCACCAACAGAGTGACTCGAGGGTAAGTCATGATGTTTGTGTTGGGGGCCTGTTTGGCATGGAATCCCCCCACAACATGTTTTGGGGCTCAAAGCCCAAGTTTTGGTCAAATATGCTGTAAGACTCCACGAATTGTGGGCACAAAGTGCGAAATGTACATTGAGTCATAGGGTTGTTTGACCTAAGTTTTGTAATGTAATTTAATTTCATGTCGGCCTACCGATGGTCTGCGGACCATGGGATTATATAAATAGAGTGAGGCTCTAAGTTGTAAAGGGAATCAAAGGGAGAGATAGATGAACATGGATGAAGTCTAGAATATAGCAAGTATATAGAACAAGTGTAAGTGTCTTGGGTCGTAGTAGTAGGAAGAGGCTCTGTAGATGAGTAGACAGAGGCCTAGTAGAGTCTGTAGTTGAGTGCGTAGACCCCTGCAACTAAGTGCGCAGGGCGAAGTTGAGTCTGTAACTCGAGAAGAAGACTAATAAAGAGAATTTTTATTCCAAATACTGTGTATCTACTTTTGTATTACTTTCTATGTATTTATACTGTTTTTTATCGCATGCATTTATATTAATACTGAACACTGTTAAGTATAATTAGGCTCATATAGATAAGTTAAGTAATCAGATAATATCGGGTTAATAGTAAGGAAATTGGGTAATAACACGGATTGCGCCTTGAGGAGGGCTATGCAAAGGCAACATTCCAGGCTGCGAGGTATTGATAGATGTGCGTAGCAACATGCATGCAGGGTTAAACCGTAGACCACCGAAAAACCATAAGACATCTCTAGGGTGTGGAAACCTAGTTCTAACACCCTCCCATACTACTTCAGGTGAGACCTCAGTCTGCACTTCACAGACTATTGCCGAAAGGGCCAGTAGTACTGGGATTTGTTTGGCTAAATCATCTTTGAACCTAGGTCAGGCCCCTATAAGCCAACACTTCAATTATGGCAATAGGTGCAAATGTTTCTTCAAAATCTATACCTTCTTGTTGAGCATACCCTTTACAAACAAGTCTAGCCTTGTTTCTAATTACAGCTTTATTTTCATTCAGCTTGTTCTTGAATATCCATTTAGTTCCTATATTATTTTTATCACGAGGTCTAAGAACTAATTCCCAAGTGTCATTCTTTCCAATTTTCTCAAGTTCTTCATCCATGGCCTTGACCCAACATTCATCTTTGCATGCTTCATTTACATTTTGAGGTTATGTGGAGGATAGTAATGTTAGATAGCTTGAGATCCCTATAATAGTTCTTCTTGTCTGTACACTAGCCTCCTTTTCTCCTAAAATTTGAGTTTCTAGATGATTTTTCCAAACATACCTAGATAGAGTCTTTTCTTCTACCCTTATATCTTCTTCTGGTGCTTCATTGGTTTCTTCTTCAATATAATTTGGATTTGATGTGGGAAAGTAATCCCCATTTTCCTAATTGTCATAATCTTCTATTGATTTTATATGTTTTGGATTTTTGCATGCTTCATCAACTACAACATCAATGCTTTCAATAATTTTCCCAAGTCTTTTATTATAACATTTATATCCTTTACTTCTAGAAGAATAACCAATAAGAATCCCTTCATCTACTCTGGGTTCAAACTTACCAAGTTTTTCATCAGTCCTTTTGATAAAACATTTGCTTCCAAAAACTTTAAAGTATTTAACAGTAGGAGTCTTACCATACCAAAGTTTGTGTGGAGCTTGAGTGTTATTTACCCGAACATTTTCTTTGTAGAGAATAGTCACAATAGCAAATGCAACTCCACTCCAAAAGGTTGCAGGAGTTCCAAATTCATCTACCATGGCTCGAGCCATTTATTGAACTGTTATATTCATCCTTTATACTACACCATTTTGTTGAGGTGTTCTTGCAGTGGATAATTCCATTTTTATTCCATGTTGTTCACAAAAGTCAAAAAATTCATCCGATATAAATTCCCCACCACGATTAGATCTGAGGCATTTGATTTTTCGATCTGATTCATTTTCAACCAAATATTTGAAGGCTTGGAACTTTTCAAATGCTTCATCTTTATGCTTTAGAAGACCTATCCAACACATTCTGTAAAAATCATCAATGAACAAAATAAGGTATTCTTCTCCATGAGTTGACTTTTTCCTTGTTGGTCTACATAAATCAGTATGGATAAGTTCAAGAGGCTTACTATCTGACCCTTCTTTTTCCATGAAGTGAACTCTGGTTTGCTTATCTATTTGACATGGTTTGCATATTGTTATGGGATGTTGATATCTGGAAGATCATAAACAGCCTTGAGTCTACATCCTTTTCTTATTTGAGAAAAGTTTATATGTCCCAATATCCTATGCCACAACCAGTTTTCATCATTTTTACTTACATAGCATTTTTGTTGTCTTCCTTTGAGTATGTATAAGATTTTTTGAGTTCTTGTGCCTTTGATCACAATCTCTCCTATATCAAGCTCACGAACAACACATATGTTTGATCAAAACACCACTTCATTTCCTTGATCACACATTTGAATGAAACTCAACAGGTTATGCTTTAAATAGTCTACATACATAACATTTCCAGCTTTAACCTTTTCTTTCAAGAAAACAAAACCTTTACCTTTTATGATAGCCGGAGTGTCATTTCCAAATGAGACATTCTTTTCCTTTTCTAAGGCATTATATGAGTAAAGTTTCTCTTTGTCACCTGTCATATGTTTGGAGAATCCATTATCGATGTACCACTGATTTTCTTGTCCTTCTACATACAAGGCTATACCAGAAATTTTCGTTTGAGATTCTTTCCTTCTCCATATCTTGGGATTTAATGGTGTTTGCTCCTTTTGAGGTGTTTGCCAAAATTTTCTCCTGCATTTAGATTCTTCGTGACCAAAGTTGTTAGAAATTGAGCAATCTATTTCATTTTCAAGAGGAGAAAAGTTCTTATAGGAACTTCTCTTAAACCCTATTACATTCATTTGATTCCGTGCTTATCTAGTCATGATGATCTTGTAAGCAGTGCATTGAGCAGCTTTGTGCCCAAAATTATGACATGAAAAACGTTGCCCATTAAAGAAGTTTTTACGACTACCGAATCTATTTACCTATTGATTGTAGTTTCTATTGATATTCATCTTTGAAGAAAATTGAATATGATTTGCCTAAGGTTGGTTGTGGCTTCTATTGATATTCATCCTTTGAGCAAATTGAGTATGATTTACCTGGTGATCAGCTTTATGTCTTTGTTGACGATTGTCATACAATTCACTTGTCTTTGCTGCATTAAGATAGCTTTTGGTGGAGGTTGACGACTTATGTGATTGAGATGGTTCTTCAGTATATCCAAGACTTGTCTTTATCAGAGGAGAACACTAAAATTTGATAATTTCATTTAAATTTTTTGATCGTTTAGCAAATCTAAGATTGAGAGATTTTGTTTTCTCAAGATCTTTTCTTAGACCCACAATTTCACATTCTAGTTTTTCATTGTGTTTTTGTTTTTCAACAAGTTGGTATGTCAAGATACCTATGATCATATTCTTTTCTTCTAAACAGATTTTGAGTTTATAGATTTATTCATGAACATTTTCCTCTTCTAAAACATCCCAAAAATCATCATTGTCATAAGTCGTGAGAAGTCTATAATCATCACTATTAGATAAACCATCACTATCCTCTTCTAAACTATCCCAAAAATCATCGGTATCATAAGCCATGAGAAATTTGTAATCTTGACCAATTTCATCCTCATCACTATTAGAGAAACCATCAATATCTTCATGAGTATAGTAACTCCTTCTATTCACGACTTGTTTCCTAATCCCTTTTGCATATTCCTTTCCTTTTCATATTTATCTTTATGAGGACATCTCGCAGCATAATGACCGACTCTACCACAAGCAATGCATTTGAAAGGTAGCTTACCTTTGAACCTTCCAGAACCCCGTTGAAGCTTTTTGACAAAATTTACCTCATCTTCTTCTTCTTAAATGTGTTCTGATTCACTGTGTTCTTTCTTTTCTTTTCCTTTTGCTGAAGCTTTAAACACGACTTCTCTCATATCTGATGGACCTCATTTTCTCATCTCAAAAATAGTTAGGATTCCATGAAGCTATGTCATAGTGATATTCTGTAGATCCTGTTTTTCTTATATGGAAGACACTTTTGATTCAAATCTAGCAGACAAGGATCTCAAAATTTTCTCAACTAAGGTAACTTCCTTTATTTCTTCACCCAGATTCTTCATACAATTAACAACCTCATCTATACGTAAGAAGTAACTAGCTATACTCTCATCACTATGCATCTTAAGAGTTTCATACTAAATTCTGAGAGTTTGAATCTTATCATGTTTTACCTGAGAGTCTCCTTCGTAGCTTTGAACGATTTTTTCCCATATCTCTTTGGCTGATTTGAGCTGCATAACTTTGACAAACTCTAATAGTGACAAGCTTTCCAATAAAGTATTGACAACTTTGGCATTGGTTTCATATTGCTTTTTACCTACTGTGTCTATAGGAATTGCTGTTGGAAAATTATATCCTCCTTCCACAATTTCCCATAAATCTATTCCAAGAGATTGTAGATAGGTTGTTGTTCTTATTTTCCAATAAACAAAGTTTCTCCCATTGAAGATTGGCAGTCTGATGGATCCCATGCTTTCGTGATTATTAATCGTGATGGATCTTCGTTCAAGCGATCAAGCTTCTTCTGAAGGACCTGCTCTGATACCAATTGTTGGAAATAATACTGATGGGGGGGTGAATCAGTATTACAAATCGATAATTTTTCATTTCCATAATTAGATTTATATATGCTACTTCAGTGAAGGGAACTTGTGTGTGCACGCAACTGTTCTTAAGGAAACCATCATATATCCAGTGAACTTATGATTCAGTTAATTCATCATATGTTTATCTTTAATCAGTGCATCAGTACTTTATTAAACATTATATAGTAGCCAAGTGCAGTGATAACAGAATAAACCATCACACATAAGCAACACACATGAACACCAACATTTAAGGTGGAAACCCAATGTGGGTGAAAACCACCTGCTGCTGTCATCTTTGTCTTCTTTTAATAATAAGGAAATCTATTTACAATCTTGTATTGGTGTAGACTCATACTAGTATGCAGGCTTCTACCTGCAGAAGGTTACAACCTTCTCTCATTCTCCAGCTTCTACTGGAAGGGAGCTACAACCCCCTAGCTTTTGTACTAGCCAATATGTTTACTAGTATGTAGGTGCCAGCCTACAAAAAACTCCACTCTTCCCCCAGGGACCACGTTTCATGAATTTTTAGACTGGATGCTCCTAGCACATATCAAGACATATGAAGACCTTGACTCATCAATAACCCATCAGAAATTTAGAAGCTCAAACTTCATCAACCAACATGCATTTAATCTGAAACAATTAGATCATTGTCATCAGAGCACTGTGCTTGAATCCAGAAACCTGTATCAACATTCAAAACCAACTGAAACCTCAAAATTTCATGATTCAAATTGTATACACTACTTCAACAAAGCAAACCTGCATGTATATGCTACTTCCTTCAGCCCAACCTGCGTATACCTTTAAAGATTCTGAATCATAAAATATCTAAATCACAAACTATACCAACCAGCATTGTACTGAACATCTACTGTCAACTTACAGAACTTTACACAGTTAGGAAATAGAGAACACTTCATCTTACTTATACATTCATTCAAATATCAACCTCCTTATGCATTCATAATTACATTCAGATCTAAGAAGACTTCATTGACAAACAACAATAAAATAGCAACAACAATAAATCAGCAATAGTGATTTGATAGATCAGTCTTCTTTTAACATCAAGCCTTTCTTTTGTATACACTACCTGAAAGAACAGAACCTGCATGTATATGCTCTTTTACCGAGATTAACCTATGTATATATCTGCAAATATTGACTCAGAACTTTGTTGCAATTCCAAACTTCAGACAAACCCAGATCATGATAGATAATGAATAAAACATACGCAAAACATCAAATCTAGCCTTAGCCAATATTAAATCATTCAAGAATAAGTCATTTCAGATCTGATGATCCTAATCTAATATTGAACTCAAGGTGCACATAAATATTTCAGATCTAGTCCCAAACATAACCTTGCAACATAAAATATACTTTAGATAGAAGTATTCCTTACAATCGTATTCACTTGCACACCTAGCCTTATGATCCTCTCTTCTATATATAGTTTTTGGCCTTTCTCAATATCATGGACCGAATCCATTTAGGACCAATACCTTGGATTAGATACCGTGGACTGAATACCTCGGACTAAATACCTTGGGTCAATATCATGGTCCAAAGATACCTTGGACCAAATATCTCAAACCAAAACCATTTTTTTCAACATGTACATGCTTTGCCTTCTGTGGGAGTGCATGTGTATGTTATACGCTCCTTTTATTCTATCAACCCACCTGTATACGCCACTTGGACAAAGTGAAACAACATACACCTCTTACACCACTCTCTTTCTTCAATATCTGGAGTCTGATTTGTAAGTTAACTTGTTGCACTATGAACTGCCTTTTACCAAAATTGAATTGACCTGTGAGTGAGTTGCCATCAAGGACAACACTTGTATCATAATGCCAACATCCTCTTGGTCATTGAATGATTGAAAGGTTCATGAACATGAGACATTAATATTTTCCATATTAAACTTGAATCAGAACATGACCACATGTATATCTAAGCCTCCTTAGGGCATGACTCCTTCATTTCATATTTCTTTCTCCCCTTTGTTGAGCTCTGGAATTGAGACATTTTCTTACTCTATTTCATTATCCTTTCATTAGTTTTCTAAGTCTTTTATGTATATAATATTTTGTGTCTTGTGAACTTTAGAGAGCAATTAATAAATTGTTTCATCATTTTATTCTCTAAATGAATTGATTTAACCATGAAAAGATGAGTTATGCTTACACTTTGAAATGATAACTGACAGGGATTATGATAAGTAGATGTTGTTCCTTGGATAGTTAGAAAAGAGCGAGTTACACGGAGCTTCTCAAGTTAGTTTTGACCTGTATAAGAAATATTAACAATCATCATGTAAAGACCAACTATGAATGAGATGTTTTCCATCTATTCCAAGGGAACTTAAGAGATTTTGTAACTCAAATTGAGCATCCTAAGAATATTTATATTCTCAGGACCGCTCCTTTATTTTTAATTATAGACTTGGTTATAATTATAAAAGTGAGGAATAAAGCCTCGGTGAAAAAAGAAAAATTTATACTGTTATTCTCATACGTATGCTTTGAAGTTTTGACAGACATGGTAATATTGTTGTTGATTAATATAATGGAGAGTTACACATTTTAGCTTTAATTATTGTACTTATTTCACTGTAAGGCGATTGAATTCCAATGATCGTGGGCCCAATCCTTGAGTGACTATTTCCTTATTTCATCTTTCTCATCCCTGTTATGCAATTATTCGGTTTCCTTCTAGAATTGATCATTGATTACTAAATTGTTCATTACAGCACTAGTTGCTACAACAGTTTGAGTAAATATCATTAGAATTAGATTTCTAATAGTTGATTTTCTGAAGCATTATTCATTTTATCACTTCTTATGATTGATAAGGAACTGTTAAGAGCAAGGTGTGATATTTATTTCAGCAAATTTCTTTCTAGTCAAGCGTGGTGTTTCTTTCTTGTAGATGCAGTTTCTTAGGAAACAACGAGTGCTTAACAGAATTTGTTTTAGAAGGTTAAATGTTTTGATTATCTTAAACAACCCTTTTTATTGTTTGAATTTATGAATTTATTTGTAAATTTTTTCTTTTTAGAAATTCTAGTTGTTTCTTATGGTTTCATGCATTTACCTTTCAATAAGACTAGACAGACTAGGTTACAAAAACATTATTCTTTGCACATACAGTGTGGATGACCTTGAAATAACTAGACATGTTTCGGGTTGACAATTTAATGTTTAAATGTCTGTTGGTATTTTTAAAGAGCAACTAAATAACCCAAGGAAATCTCAAATTCTAGCTCTCTTTCCTCTTTTTCCTACAAAACCCAAGTAAAGGAAAATCTTTCTTTGCAATGTAGTCCTGTATACTACTCCATTTCCCTTCAAGGTTTTAGTGCTAATGATCAAGAAATCTTAATGGCGATGTTATTCAAAAAATGTTGAGATTACTTCCATCAAGATTGTTAAAATTGACAACTAGTGTCAAACACCATGTGGGTCATCTTATTCATGGATGATAATATTTTTATTAAGCTCCTCTCATTGAGAGGTGTAGGATTGACCTAAAGATCATCCAATTATAATAATTATTTATGGAGATATGAATTTATTTTGATTATGGAACTATATCAAGCCAACCTACAACTCATGTAGGCTCAGAAGCCCAACAGTCGCATCTATTCAAACATCATTAGTTGTGTATAAATAGAGGAGGATTTTTCCTCATTTTCACTCACTCATCTCATCACATCTCTCTCTCTCTCCTACGCAGAAAATAGGCTCTTCTCTACTGCGCAGAAAAGAGACTCTCTCTCACACATGTGGAAGGAAGGACGCAGTGTTGGAGCTTCAACTAGAGAACCAAAGTTTGACCAGTGTTGACCATCAAACCTCCTCTTCTGAACTGTGTTGTAGGTCCATCTGGACCTCCTCTGAAGGCTGCATTTTTTGTGGTGGAATCAAGCCGATCCGACGGTCGGTTTGTGAGATATCGACTGCCCTAGTTTTGATGATGAAGCCGTTAATGTTGATGTTGCTGATCTAGGGTTTGCTACTGCTAATATAAATCATATTTATTGTATTATTTCTCTCTGCTAAATTATTGAAGATAAAACAAGACTTGATCAAAGGGTTTCCCCACACATTGTAGGGCTTGTCCCTATCTAGCCGCCACATCTTGTGTCTCTTGTCTTGGCTTGTTTTCTATTGATTATTTAATGTTCTATCTGCACTTTACTTATGCACATGTGATTGCTAATCTATGAAAAATAATAAGAAAGAAAAGTAAATTTCTCTAAGCATAGAACATACCATAACCTAACATGGTATCATAGCTAAGGTGAAGACAAAGCTTGAGCAAGAGCAAGAGCAATCACCAAAGAGAAGATTGGCAAGGCTATCCTAAGAGAACTATGGGGTCCTCATCACTCTTTCCTACCGAGGACAAGCTCCATGAGAAAGCTAACTATCATAGATAGAAGATGTCTATCGATCTAACCCTAGAAGATCAAGGAGTGTTGGACCATGTGAGAGGCAATATTGTTGAACCTCCATCAAATGCATCCCCTACTACTAGGAACAAATGGAAAATCGAAGAAGTCAAAGCAAAGAAGATCATCTGGGACTCTATTGACAAGCACTTAGTGGCCTACATCTCCGACCTGAACACCTCCAAGGAAATGTATGATAGACTGGTGATTTTATTTAAAGTTAATTATGCAAACCAAGTTTTGTTTCTTAGAAATAAGCTTAAAGAAATTAAGAAGGGAAAAGATGAGAGTATGCAAGCATACTTCTTAAGAATCACCTAGATTAGGAACAATCTCCTATCTATTGGGGAGAGTATTACTGATAGGGAAATGGCACTCACAACTCTTGGAGGATTACCATCCGAATGGTACATGTTCAGAACTACTCTTCTGAACAATCATGTAATTCCTGGTTTCGAGGAATTAATGGCTAGATGCATCCAAGAAGAAACAAGGGTAGAAGAGCAAGAAATGTCCATGCCTAAATATCCTCATGCTGCCTTTTCTTCTCATGCTAAGAAAAGAAATAATTCCAGGGCTAAATCAAAAAGAAAGGCTAGACCTAAGGGCAGAAGAAAAGGACGATGTTACATCTATGATAAAGTTGGTCACTATGTAAGGGAGTGCCCTGATAGAAAGGACTCACACCGGGATGATGATCAAAATCCTTCTGATGGCAATCAAAGGAATGACAAATTCAATAACAAAGGTAAGAGGAGTGCTGAGAATCAAGGAAGAGGACAACCATTCAAGAAGGCTAGAAATTACAAGATGTATTAAATGCACCTGACCTCAAAAAGGACCTGGTGTCCATCTTGGCAATGGAAGTCAAAGGATACAAGGTAACCTTCAGTGATGGCAAGGTACGTATATGGAAAAATAATGTTAAAGATGCCTCTACTCTTGGGTTTTGTGTTGATTCATTATATCAGGTCAGTAGAAGTCTGCTAGGTGTCATGTATTATGACACATCTCCTCAATCTGAACTTTGGCATCAAAGGTTTTCCCACCTTCATTATAAAGCTCTACCCGATGTAAAACAAATGGTGACAGGGATGCCTAAATTCTGAGTAGAGAAAGAAGGTGTGTGTCCAGAATGTGCTGAAGGAAAGCTCAAAAGGGGACCATTCCCCTCAAGCCAAAGCAAGACCTTTGATATATTACAGTTGGTTCACTCAGGCATATATGAAACTGGCACTAAGAGGGAGACTACTACACCACATACTCTTGAGCAGAATGGTGTGGAGGAAAGGAAGAACCATACAATTGTGGAAGTTTTACATGCCAGCTCCATGATCAAAGACTTCCAAAGTTTCTATGGGTAGATGATGTAACAATGCATGATGTGGAGGAACCCATGGATCCTATTTATCCACCTGAGCCTTCCCCTTCTAGGAAGAGGCCTTCATGGCTTAGGGGGCTACTTGATGATGCTGAAGGACATGTTATACCTCGACGAACCTTCCGTGAAAGTAAGAAACCTAACAGGTATCAGGCATACCTGACTATCATGAGCATGATCATACAAAATGAGCCTTCATTATTCTTAGATGTTGTCAAGCATCAAGTATGGAAGGATGCTATGACCAAAGAATATGATTTTATTATGAAGAATGATGTCTGGGAAGTAGTTCCCAGACCCTAGGACAAGATAGTTATCACTTCAAAATGGCTTACAAGATAAATCATGCATCATATGGAAGTACAGAAAAGTATAAGGCTCGTTTTGTTGCTTGTGGCTTCTCCGAGAAGGAAGGTATAGAATATGATGAGATATTTTCCCCTGTTTCCAGATGCACAACCATCTGCTCGATCATAGCCCTTGCGGCCTCACAAGGATACAACCTACATCAGATGGATGTCAAGAGCATGTTCTTGCACGGTTCGATCAAAGAAGAGGTCTACGTGGAGCAACCTGAAGGATTTGAGATTTATGATTGAAAATCTCATTTATGCAGGTTGAAGAAAGCTCTCTATGGGTTGAAGCAAGCACCCCGAGCATGGTATGAGAGGATCGATAGCTACTTGATGAAGCTCGAATTCACTAGGGGTGAAGTTGATCCTAAACTTTACTTTAAGGTTGAAGATGACAAACCTCTCATATTAGTGTTGTATGTGGATTACCTCTTTCTAATAGGTGCAGACCCCCTCATTCACAAATGTAAGAGGGAGTTGGCTTCTGAATTTGAAATGAAGGACCAAGGACTTGAAGTGTGGTAGAAGCCAAGAGAAATTTTCCTATCTCAAGGAAAATATGTGGTGGAGATATTGGAAAGATTCGGTATGGTGGACTGCAAGCCTATGACTACCTCGAGGATCTTAACTTTTAGAAGTTATATGGTAGTGATGTCAAACTAGATTTGGGAAATGCCTCTGAGTTTCATAAACTCAGTCACATTGATGTTCTTGGTGAACCTCTTTCTAAACATATGTTTTGCAGTTAGCATTGTAAGCTCATATTTGGTTGAGCCTCACTGAATTGATGCCAAGAATCTTCTGAGATGTATTTAGGGAACAATCTCTCATGGATTGAGATACACTACTGGAAATATGAAACTACATGAATATTTGAATCCTAATTGGGCAGGAAGTGTGGTGGACCGTAAGAGCACTTCCAGGTGCTACTTCTCCTTGGGATCTACTTCAATATCCTAGATGAGCAGGAAGCAGAAGTCGATAGCTTTGAGCACCACTGAAGCAGAGTATATTGCTACTAGCATGGCCTCTTGTGAGGTAGTCTGGTTAGGAAATCTCTTAGTGAGCTATTTGGATTTACATTAGATACCACTGTGATCCTATGTGAAAACCAGAGTGGGATTCGTCTGCCAGATAATCCCATATTTCATGATCGCTCCAAGCATATCGATATCAGGTAGCACTATATTCGAGATATGGTGCAGCAGGGAGCTATCAGGCTCCAACATATTGGTACAGATGAACAGGTCACTGACATTCTAACAAGTGGGATAAATAATATTGGTTTAGGACTAGTGGTAGGATTTGTACCCACTATGACATTGACTTCGATTCGGTTGAGATTGGATTGGGACAAGTTGTACATACTCTAAGACTGACCTCGTGTCAGTGTAGTACTAATCTGGGACCAGTGAGAGTGGTACATACTATGATGCTAACTTCGAGTTGGTTGAGACTGGTCTAGGACCAGTGGTACACTATGTGAGACTACGATACTAGTTTGGGACCAGTGGTAGGAGTGGTACCTACTATGACGCTGACTTCAGGTCAATTGAGACTATTCTAGGACCAGTGGTACGCACTTTGAGATTGACTTTGAGTCAGTGGAGGATGATACTGGTTGGGGACCAGTGGTAGGAGTTGTACTCACTATGACACTGACTTCAGGTTGGTTGAGACTGGTCTAGGACCAGTGGTACATACTCTAAGGATGACTTTCAGTCAATATGATACATCCTCGATCATTTCTTCTTCTTCATTTGGACAAAAGCAGAGTAGAATAGAACAAGGCATACTAGAGCAGAATAGAGCAGAGCAGTACATATCAGTACAGGGAAAAACAAGACAAAGCAAAATAGGTAGAATAGAGCAGAGCAAGGCAAGGGTCAGGCTGTATAGGGCAGTGCATTTGATGGATGAATAGTAGCAACCGACAGACAGATTGCAGATGGAGTTCTACCTAGTTGAGAGGGAGTGTTAAAATTGGCAACTAGTTCCAAAATCCATGTGGGTCATCTTATTCATGGTTGGTAATATTTTTATTAGACTCCTCTCATCGATAGGTCTAGGATTGATCTAAAGCTCATCCGATTCTGATAAGTATTTATGGAGATATGAATTAATTTTGATTATGGAATTATTATCAAGATGACCTACGACTCATGTAGGCTCAGAAGCCCAATAGTTGCATCTATTCAAAAATCATTAGTTGTGTATAAATATAGGAGGACCTTTCCTCATTTGCACTCACTCATATCAACACATCTCTCTCTCTCCTGTGCGGAAAAAAGGCTCTTCTCTATTGCGCAAAAAAGAGACTATCTCACACACATGTGGAAGAAAGGACGCAGTTTTGGAGCTTCAACTGCAAAGCCAAAGTTTGACCAGCATTGACCATCAAACTTGCTCTTCTGAATTGTGTTTTATGTCCATCTAGACCTTCTTTGAAGCCTGGATTTTTTGGCGGTGGAATCAAGCTGATCCGACGGTTGGTTTGCGAGATATCAACTGCCCTAATTTTGATGATGAAGTTGTTAATCCTCATGCTGCTGATCTAGGGCTTTCTACTACTGATATAAATCAAATTTATTGTACTATTTCTCTCTATTTAATTATTGAATATAAAACAAGATTTGATCAAAGGGTTTCCCCACACATTGTGGGGTTTGTCCCTGGCTAGCCGGCACATCTTGTGTCTCTTGTCTTGGCTTGTTTTCTGTTGATTGTTTAATGTTCTATATGCACTTTACTTATCACATGTGATTGCTAATCTATGAATAATAATAAGAAAGAAAATTAAATTTCTCTAAGCATAGAAAATACCATAACTTAACAAATATTCAATCCAAAATTATCATCCCTTGAAGAAATGATTGATCTAGATAAAATGACTATGGATATAATTCACATAATACTCTCAACATATGAACTAAGGCTAAAGAAGGACAAATCTAGAATCAAATAAGTATCATTCCAAGTAGCCAAAGAAGAGAAAAGGCACGAAAATCAAGCATATTCCAATTTTGATGAAGAAGAAACCAATTTTTTGAGAAAGTTGAAAGGAGGAACTAGAAAGCTCAAAGGTAAGCTTCCTTTCAAATGTTTTAAATGTGGAAGCATAGGTCATTAAGCTTCCAAATTTTCTTATGAAAAAATGAATGATAGTGATGATGAATTAAAATTCAAGCCTAAGAATCAAAAGAAGAAACTAAATTACAAGAAGAAGAAATTATATTCAAAAGAATAAAGTTACTATGAAAGAAATAAAAGTGTGACCGGTGACAAAAGAGGTGATATATTGTTCTTCGTTGAAATAGAAGAACCTAAAACAAAAATAGAGTATGAAGGAGAACTTAGAAGTGCATTAAAGGAAACAAAATCCCTTAAAATGAGTAAAGTTCAACTAATGCAGCAACATCAAGACAAATATCTAAATGAGGAGACCATTATTTTTCTCAAGGTTGAACTAGAGGAAGTGAAAATGATAAAAGTTTTTTTGTCATAACCACTAAATGAGAAGGAACAACTTTGTGAAAGGATAGAAAAGGAAGTTGTTATTTTGAAAAAAAGAATTGGAATATCTCAAACACAACCTAAAGCTTCACTGAATCTCTAAATCATATTCTTAGCATGTAAAGTTCTCCTCTCATCAAAATAGGTCTAGATTATCATGAAAATTGTCATACATCTAAGAAGAAATCTCTTCCTATTGGGTTTGGAGACTGATTTTCTTCTTCATTGTTTAGAGTTTTTTATTCCAATCGTGTTGGATCCATGTTCCTAACGGGGTGAAAATGTCACCTATTTAATCATCAATGGGGAAGTGCCCCCAAAGCTAAATAGATGAAAAATTTCCTTGTAAAATATTTTAATTTCATAGTCAATTTGGGTCTTTCATTAGGTAGATGATCTGGCAGTAGAAGTTATGTTAATTTAGCGTTTTTTCCCTAGAAGTTACCCCCTCAGTTTATATGAGGGAATTGTATTTTGACTCTAGTTTATTATTCTGAGTGAGAGAGAGAGAGAGAGAGAGAGAGAGAGAGGAAACTATGTGAGAGTGAAGAGGAAATTACAGTGGATCTGCTATAGGTTGTATCTCTTCATTTGCTAGATAATATAAAAGGAATCACTAGTTGTTTCTCTGTGGACGTAGCCCAAATTGGTTACACCACGTATATATGTGTCTCTCTCATTTTATGTGTTTCTGTATTTGCGTTTCTGCAATATTTTATGTATTTCATTACTCCATTAAATAATTTATAACAACCGGTATCAGAGTTGAAAGCCTATTTGGATGATAAACTCATAGGAGAGAAGGGTTCTTACTTCGTGTGGGAGTAATGGCAGAAAATAATAGATTTAGGGTTAAGAAATTTAACCTCCAAAACTACCATTGAGTGGAAAACCAAAGAAGACGATGAATATGACGAATGCAGAATGTGAGATTCTCGATAGAAAGGCGCTAGGAACAATATGATTGTGTCTGGCAGCATCGGTGGCATTCAACATTTCAAAGTAAGCAACAACTGAAAGTTTGATGACGACATTGGCCAAACTATATGAAAAATCCTTGACCTCAAATAAGGTATTTCTTATGAATCATCTATTTAATATGAAGATGTTGGAAGGTGGATCTATTGCTGATCATTTAAATGAATTTAATATGGTTACCAACCAGTTAAGTTTTGCAGGGGTAAATTTTTATGATGAAGTTAGGGCTATGTTATTTCTGTGCTCATTGCTATAAAGTTGGAATGGCCTGGTTATGGATATTAATAACTCTATCTCTAGATGTAGTGCTTTAAATTTTGATGATGTTGTTGGTGCCATCCTAGCAAGGAAATGTCATGAAAAATCTCTGGTTAGATATCAGGTAATGATTTTACTGCAGAGACTATGGGAAGAAAAATAGAAAGAGGGAGGAGCCTAGGAAAAAGTAGTAAGTCAAGAAAAGGCATATCCAAATCTAGATTAGGGATAGTGTCCTAGAAATGTGGGAAGAAAGGACACCTGAAGAAAGATTATAAATCTCAGAAGGGAAAATAAGGATATGGAAAATAAGAGAACAATAATGAAGTGAATGTAACAGGTGATGTGTTGCAAGATGCTTTGCTTCTTTCATTAGAGAATACTATTGATGCCTAAGTGGTAGATTCAAGGGCCCCATTCCATGCCACACCTGATAGGAAACATTTTTATGACTATGTTCAAGGAGATATTGGACAAGTTCGTTTGGGTGATGATAAACCCTGTAAAATCATTGGAATGGGTAAGGTTTTTATAAATCAACAAAATGGAAACCAATGATTACTGAAGGAGATAATGCATGTTCCAGATCTGAAGAAAAATCTAATTTCAACAGGGCAGTTAGGTTGTGAAGGTTGTGTAACTACATTCACAAACAAAACTTGGAATGTCACTAAAGGAACCTTGGTAATAGAAAAAAGTAAAAAAGGTTGGTACATTGTATTTATGAAATGGTATTTATTATTTTTTTAATTCTTTAACCTCTACAGGAGTAGATACAACATTGTGGAATCATAGGATCGATAACATGAGTGAGAAGGGGATGTTGATTCTTCACTCATGAAATTTGTTTCCAAGTTTGAAGCATGTTGATTTGGATTTCTGTGAAAATTTTGTTTATGGAAAACATAAGAGATTTAGATTTATCAAAGTTGGGAAGGAAAAGAAGAGAGAAAAATTAGAGCCTTTGCATAAAAATGTATGGGGACCTTCTTAGGTATATATCTCAGTGGCTCTCGCTATTATGTTACTTTTATTGAAGATGCAACTAGAAAAACCTGGATTTATTATATTCAAAATAAATTTGATGTATTTGATACTTTCAAGAAATAGAAAGCTTTGGTTGGGAATGAGACAGGAAAGAAGTTGAAGTGTCTTAGATCATACAATGGAAATTAATACTGCAACAAAGAGTTTAACAATTTTTGTTTAGGGCATGGAATTCATAGAGAGAATATGGTTCCAGGAACACCACAGGAAAATGGTGTATCACAAAGGATGAACAGGACAATCATGGAGCATGCAAAGTGCATGAGATTTCATGCAGGATTTCCCTTACAAATTTGGGCAAATGTTGTAGATATTGTTGTTTATCTAATAGAAAGTGGGCCTTCAAGTTATTTGGATGGTGGCATTCCGAAGGAGGCATGGACATGTAAAAAGGTAAACTACTCATTTTTAAATACTTTCAGTTATGAAGCCTTTGTCCACATAAATAAAGAAAATAAAACAAATATTGAGGAAAAATCAAAGAAATGTACCTTTATTGGATATGGTATAAATGATTTTGGTTATTTCTTATATGATTATGAAAATCACAAAATCATTAGGAGCAGAGATGTAATATTCAATGAAAAGGTCTTGTGTAAGGATCAAATGCAGGGAAAGAAACAAGAAAAATAAAACAAAGAATACGCCATGCTTGATGAGATCACAGAAAAAGTAAAGGTTCCTAAAAATCATAATGATCAGTAGCCACAACAATCACATCTACAACAAGCACCTCAAACACCTGAAAGTGGTGTTAAAAGATATACCAGGATAAGTAGACCCCATGAATGATACTCTCCTTTAGTATCTTATGTATTTTTGACTGATTCTGGTGAACCGAAAATATATGAAGAAGAAATGTAGGTAGAAACTAGGAAGAAGTGGGAGCAAGCCATGGAACAAGGGGTTTGCAAAAAAGAAAGGTATAGACTTTGATGAAATTTTTTCTCTTGTTGTTAAAATGACTTCAATCAAAATTGTTTCTAGTGGTAGCAGAAGATTTGCATCTTGAGCAATTAGATGTAAATACAACCTTTCTCCATGGGGATTTGGAGAAGGAAATATATATGCAGCAGCCACAAGGGTATGAGGTCAAAGGGAAGGAGAAGTTAGTGTGAAAATTGAAGAAGATCTTGTATGTCTTAAAACAATATCCAAGACAGTGGTATCTAAATTTGATAGGTTTATGCATGATCAAGGTTATACTAGATGTCACTTTGACCATTGTGTTTATCTTAAAGGGAAAAATGATGGCACCTATGTTATATTGTTATTGTATATAGATGACATGTTTGTTACAAGGTCTAACATGCAGGAAATAAATGTGCTCAAAGTAAATTTGGAAAATTCATTTGCAATGAAGGATTTGGGTGTTGCAAAACAAATCCTTGGTATGAGAATAGCTAGAGACAGAAAAAAAATCTAAAATTAACATTGCCTCGGAATGAGTACATAGAAAAGGTGTTGCAAATATTTAATATGCAGAATGAAAAACCAAACAATACACCTTTGGCTAGCCATTTCAAACTAAGGAAATATGTCCCAAGACATAGGAAGAGATGGATAATATGTGTAAAGTTCCATATGCATCAACAATTGGAAGCTTAATGTATGCAATGGTATGCACAAGGCTTGATATTTCACATGTAATGGGAGTTGTAAGAAGGTATATTAACAATCAAGGAAAAGAGCATTAGATGGAAGTAAATTGGATTCTCAGGTATTTGAGAGGTACCACAAATCAAGAATTATGCTTTGGTGGTTCAAACATGGCTCTATAGGGATATGTTAATGCACATATGGTAGGTGATATAGATAACATGAGGAGCACCATAGGGTATGTGTTTACTGTAGGTGGAACAATTGTTAATTGGGTTTCAAAATTGCAAAACATTGTTGCACTTTTAACAACGGAAGCAAAGTATGTTGTTGCTACAGAGGCTAGTAACGAAATTATTTAGTTACAAAATTTATGGATGAATTGGGCAAGAAGCACGAGATGTCCAAGTTATACATTGATAGCCAAAGTTCCATTCATCTTAAAAATAACTCAACGTTTCATTCCAATACTAAACATATACAGCTCAAGTATCATTTCATATGGTCAGTGTTGGAAGCTGGACAGCTGAAGTTGGATAATATACACACTAGCCAGAATGTTGCATAATGTTAATAAAAGTTGTAACTAGGGAGAAACTAAGATCCTGCTCAGTTTTAATTGGTCTTCAAGTATGATTATGAAGATGAGAAATAGTTAGGTCCAAAGTGGAAGCATTGTCTAGCGAGTGAAGTAGCAGTGGAGTTGATATAATTAGTCTCCATGTGGGAGATTATTGGGTGTGGAGCATAATTATCTTCTTGAATATTTAGAGGTTTTTGTTTCAGTCGTGTTGGATCCATGTTCCTAACAGGGTGGAAATGTCACCCATTTAATCACCATCAAGGGGGTCTAGGGGGGAATGATGACTTTTATGAGCCCCCCCAAGCAGGGATTTGTGGGCAATGCCCCCAAAGCTAAAAATAGATGAAAATTTCCTTGTAAAATATTGTAATTTCATACTCAATATGGGTCTTTCATTAGGAAAATGATCTGACGATAGAACTTACGTTAATTTAAGGTTTTTTTTCCCTAGGACACACCCCCTTAGTTTATACGATGGGATTATATTGTGGGTGTGGATTATTATTCGGAGCGAGAGACAGAGAGAGAGGAGACTATGTGAGAGCAAAGAGGAAATTACAGTGGATCTGCTATATTTTGTATCTCTTCATTTTGTTGGATAATGTAAAAGGAAGGACTGGTTGTTTCTCCATGGATGTAGAGAAAATTGGGTGAACCACGTATATTTGTTCTCTATTACTATATGCATTTCTGTATTTGTGTTTCCAAATTTTTTTTTGTATTTCATTGCTCCATTAAATAATTTCTAACACTTCCAAGCATATGAAATGAATATCATCCCAAGAAGCTTGATCAAACATTCATTTTATCCAGCAACAATGAATATCCCAAGAAAGGAATGAATCATCCTAAGCATGTTCATGCCAAGAATCAACAAGGTACATCTAATTCACAAAAAGTGAACTTGAATGAAAGAATGAAACCTCCCATGACACAAAATATTAATAAAGGATCCACAAGAAGCAATGAAGCAGGTGTTGGAAATCAATGGATGAATGAGGCTCCTCCAAGAAACAACTTCAAAAGATGAAGATCACCCTATACCTCTAGGTATCAAAATAAGTTCTTTGGTTATTGTTTTTCATGTACAAAATTTGGTCACAAGACATAAGGATCGCAGAACCTATGATATGATCAGGTACAAAGGATATGATCAGGTGCCTAGATTTAGGCATATGAACCAAATTAGAAGAACACCTTGGTCAATTTCACCATTTTTGAAGCCCAACATTGAATTTTGCATATGCCACAATGATGGACATACAACACAAGACTAAAGACACAACTTGAGATGGCACAAGAGAGAGGGAATTTCTATTAATTTAAGTATCAACTCTACAAGACAGAGGAGACTGGAAGAAACACTGTCATATTTGTCTCCTCAAATCTAATCCCTTGGTGAAGGATTCTTCAATATCATAACTTTTTGAATCATAAATTGAAGAAGAAATATTATGTAAAAAGAATAATCAAATGTAGGAATAATTTATTGGTATGAAGGTAGCACATAAACAACAACAGTAGGATATTTTCATTTGCATTGTAAAGTATGGCTTTATGGTGATATTTAATATGTAAAGTAGTGTAAGAGGAAGATTTATATTATCATATGAAGCATGTCTGCAAGGGGAGACACTATCAGGAAAGGGCAGGCACAGTTGGAAGAAAAGAAACAGGAAGCATGGTGTTAGGAGGATACTCCATCATATCCATAGGATAGTTTAGGGGTAGTTAAAAAATGTAGACAATGATGACAAGAAATACCAAGAAGAATTGGAGAAACATTCGAAGCTTGATCTCAGAAGGTGCCTCTATCACTTCCATAGGAAAGTACAAGATCAGTTGAAGAAGCATTGGAAAGATGGTCTTCAGGGGAGACTTTGTGAAGTCTGTAAGAAAATACAAGAATAAATGTAAGAATATTATCAAGAGGAGACTCTATTAGCTCCATAGGACAGTATAAGAATAGCACATATTCTAGCTATGATGCCAAGAAAACTAGCATTGAAGTCGAAAATCTCTTGAATGCTACGGTTAGTACCCTTGACGTAGCATTAACAGATGCTCACCGTAAAAACACGCGAGAATTATAGAGTATCAAAGAAGGTTTATAATTATAAAAGTCAGCCCTTTGACTATGTTATCCACCATCATTCAGATATTATTAATAGGCATGTTATTAATATTCCTTTGCTTGCCAATGACAATGTTATTATAACCTGTTAAGTCCCTATAATACTATTGATTCCCCCATTACTCTTTTCATTGTATCCATTATTGCTATTGTTGTGCCCCTATTGTCCCCATTGTTATTATTGTGCCTTTATATTATTATTGTTAGGTCGGCTTTGGTTATATTGTGACCCCTTAGACTCCTATATATAGAAAGGAGGTTTTGTCATTTGAATCATCTAAGAATTGTTCATTTGTGTAATGTAAAGGAGGTTGTCCCCTCAAAGAGTATTATTTCTAAGGCATCGATCTATCTTTTCTATCTTTTTGTGAACTAGTTTCATAACATTTGGTATCAGAGGTTTGGATTCTAGGGTTTCACTGCTCCAAATAGGTCATCATTGAACTTTTGCTATAACTTATTTTCTGAGACATTTCAGAACCTAAAAAAAAAAACCATTTGAGACGAAATCTCGCTGAACCTTGGGCCTGAATTTTATATCTTGGCTCACTATATTTTCAGACATATAATCTGAGGAATTTATAGTTTTTGTAGATCCCCAAATTACATTCCAAACAGGTGACCTTGGGAAAATTGTTGTAGGTTTTAACCCCGTAGAGAAATAACCTACATGCAAATTCTAAAACACATAAAATAAACAATGAAAGAGCATAACACATAAAACACATATACACTGAGATTTTCCCCTGGATCCCAAAACAAGGACTACCAGCTTAATTTTTCATTATGTTCCTTTCAATGTTATAATACATATTTATACATGCCAAAGCATCCAATACCATGGACCGAAAACCATCGCATCCAATACCATGGACCAAAAACCATTGCGTCCAAAAAACATGTGCGAAAATCATGCACAAAACCATAGGTGGGTCCGCCCAACCTAACATAAGGTCCAAAACCAAAATTTTCTGGGGCGCTACCCCAGACCCCATAAATTGGGGTTACAGGTGCCCCTCAAACCCCTTATAAACTATGTGGAAAGAATATAACACAACCCAACATTCTCCCACTAGTTGTTTTCTTTCCACAAGGGGCCACAAGAGAGCTTAGTCATTTTTCCAGCCCTGAAATGCCCATTGTCTCTCTACACCAAGAGAAGTTCTCAGAGCTCACAGATTTTTCAATGCATATACAATATTCTTCAAAGTGTCCACCTTTACCAACAACACCTTTTTGTCTTCTATCATACCCCTCACAAAGTGATACTAAACATCAATGTGCTTTATCATTGAATGATATGCAGGGTTCTTTGCCAATAAAATTGCACTTTGGCTATCACAGTCTATCCTTATAGCTCCCTGTACTAACCCCATACTTGAACACAATCTCTGCAACTAAACTGCTTCCTTGCTTGCATGAGTGGCTTCCATGTCTTTTGCCTCTGTAGTTGATAGTGCCACTACAGATTGTTTCTTACTCATCCAACTAACTTCACCTCCAAATAGGTTAAACACATACCCACTTGTAGATCTTCTCTGATCCAGATCTCCAGCCTAGTCTACATCAACAAAGCTATGAATATCCAACATATTATCCAATCCTGGTCTTCCTTTGTAGCACAAACCATAATCACTAGTGCCATGCAAATACCTAAAAACCCACTTCACTGTTGCCCAGTGCTCCTTCCCTGGTTTTGACACAAACCTGCTCAATACTCCCACTGCATGTGCAATGTCTAGACCATTGCATACATCAAGCTACCAACTGCACTTGCATATGGAACACAAGACATGTCCTCTTCCTCTTCTTGTGTCTTGGTACACTGTTCAACAGATAACCTCACACCTACAGGAATATGAACCTTCACCGGTTTACTATCCTGCATATTAAACCTCTGTAGTATTGTCTCAACATACCTCCTATGGTTTAACCAGAGCTTCCTCTTTGTCCGATCTCTTTTTAATTTCCATGCTCAAAATATAGTTTGCAGCACCAAGATCTTTCATGTTGAATTTGGAGGACAATTGGGTCTTCAAATCCTAGATAACTTCTTTGTCATTTCCAACCAACAACATATCATCCACATACAACACCAAATAAATAACATGATCATCAATTAATTTAAAATACACACAATGATCTGCTTTGCTTTTGGTGAAGCCAAGTCCCCGTATAAATGTATCAAATTTCTGATACCACATCCTTGGAGACTATTTTAACCCATATAGATACTTCTTTAACTTGCATACCATTTATTTCTTACCCTTCATAATAAAGCCTTCAGGTTGCTTCATGTAGATCTCCTTTTCCAGATCCTCGTGAAGAAATGTTGTCTTCACATCCATCTGTTCTACCTCAAAATCGAAAGCAGCGGCAACAGATAAAAGTAATCTAATAGAAGCTACCTTGGCAACAGGAGAAAAAATATCACCAAAATCAATTCCTGACACCTGGGAATAACTTTTTTCTACCAACCGAGCTTTGTATTTCTCCACTTTTCCTTCTGCATTTTTCTTCTTTTTGAACGCACATTTGCTGCCAATGGTTTTCCTTCCAGGCGGAAACTCCACTAGATCCCAAGCCTCATTTTTGTGCAAAGATGCCATTTCATCAACCATGGCCTCTTTCCAGAGTTTTCCATCCTCTGAATCTACTGCTTCCTTCACAGTTCTAGGATCATCATTAGTAATAGATAAAGAAAATTTTGAACAAAAAGTAGATGGACTATGACTTTCAGGCTACCTTCTTTCTCGAATTGATCTTCTCATAGCTGGATTTTGTAGCTCTTAATCTTTTGATTCCTCCGCTACTGTAAAGTCTGATTCTTCCTCCTTTAACTCAAACTCTATCTTCTCAGGTTCCTTTCATTGGACTTCATGTTTAATAACATCTTTCACCTCTCTAAACACCACATCTCGGTTGTACACAACCTTCCATGTGACTGGGTTCCAAAGTTTATAACCCTTTAAACCATCCTTATACCCAATAAAGATGCACTTTTCAGATTTACTATCCAACTTGGTTCATTTCTCCTTTGGAACATGTACATATGCATCACATCCAAATACCCTCAGATGTGAAAGAGAGGGTTTCTTACTGGTCTATACCTCTTGTGGAGTCTTATCTTCCAACGCTGATGAAGGTGACCTATTGACCAGGTAACATGCAGTATCCACAGCCTCTTCCCAGAATTCCCGTCCTAACCTGGCATCACTGAGCATGCTTCTTGCCCTTTCCATAAATGTCTTATTCATTCTTTCTGCAACTCCATTTTGCTGAGGTGTATATGGAGTAGTCTTCTGCTGTGCTATACCACACTTCTTACAAAATTCTTCAAATTCCTTACTGCAAAAATCTCCATCGTTATTTGTCCTCATCACCTTTATCTTCTTCTCTGTCTAGTTTTCCACTAGAGCCTTAAATTCTTTAAACCTGTCAAATGCTTCAGATTTCTTCTTAAGGAAATATATCCATGTATTCCTTGAGAAGTCATCTATAAATGATACATAGTACATAGACTTACCTAGTGATGGAACCTTCACAGGTCCAAACACATCACTATGCACAAGTTCTAATATATGTTTCACACTCTTACTACTAGAGGGGAATCTCACCCAATTTTGCTTTCCATATACACAATTTTCACAGAAATCAAAATCCAGAGAGCTATTACTCATACCTTCTACCATACCTTTACCATGAAGTATATGAAGGCCCTTTTCTCCAATATGTCCAAGCCTCTGATGCCATAGCATGGTCTTCTCTCTAGAGACCACTAGATTTTCTACTCCACTTTCAGGAACCACAGAACTATTACACTCATCAATAACAGTGCTACCTTGCAGGTTGTATAGAGTTCCAATCTAAACTCCCCGCATCAATACCAGTTCTCCCCAAACCATCTGGCAGGTATCTTTCTCGAACACTGTTTTTACACCTGCATCATCCATCTTGCTAATAGAAATCATATTTCTGGCTAATGCAAGAATATGTAGAACACCTGGAAGCATTCTAACCCTTCCAACTTGCAACTTCAACTTTACTTTTCCACGACCAACGATTCTAGCCTTCCTGTCATCCCCTAAGAAGACATTACCACCATCATATTTCTCATACTCGCAAAACCCCTCTCTATGGGGAGTGAAGTGAAAGGATGCACCTGAGTCAAGCAACCATGCCTCATGATCTACATGTGTACTTGAAGAAGTCAAGTACACATCCCCACCTTCATCTGAGGTGGTTTTCGCCTCTACAGAAGAAGCATCATTAGATCCCTTTCCTTTGTCAAGAGCTTTAGATTTACAGTCCCTTTTGAAGTGCCCTTCCTTTCCACATTTCCAACACACCACCTTTATAGGTTTTCCTGGAGATTTAGATCTTCCTCTATATTTAGATCTCCCACTCGATGACTTATTTTTGTTTTTGTTCTAGAACCATCCTCATTCGGACAAGTCATCACCATTCTGGCTCTCCATATTTTTCCATCTCATTTCCTCCGTCATCAAGGATGAGACTATTTCATCAAAATGCAAGGCAGTTACATTGCTACCTATTGCAATAACCACACTATCCCACGAATCTAGTAGAGAACACAATAAACTGATGCACTTATTTTCATCTGATATTTTAATATCAACAGATGCTAACTGACTTACCATAGTATTAAACGCATTCAGATGCTCTTTCACCGAGTCACCATCTTTCATCCTCAGGTTATACAGCTTTTTCCACAGGAACAGTTTATTCACCAAAGACTTAGATTGTGTTAGGCCCCTATACTACTAGTGTAACCCCTTATTGTTATTAGTACAACCCACTTATTATATTGATGTACCCACGTAGTGCCCATATTGTTACTATTGTGCTCCATAAAAGCCCACTATTGTTATTATTGTGCCCTTACATTATTATTTTTATGTCGGCTCTGATTATATTGTGACTCGTTAGACTTCTATATATAGAAAGGAGGTTTTGTCATTTGAATCGTGTAAGAATTATTCATTTATGTAATGCAAAAGAGCTTGTCCCCTCAAAGAGGTTGAATTCTAAGGCATTGATCTATCTTTTCTATCTTTTCTTGAGCTGGTTTCATAACATTTGGTATCACAGCTTTGGATTCTAGGGTTTCGTTGCTCCAAACAGGTCATCATGGAATTTTCTCTTAAATATGATGTGATGGATATAAATTGCTCTAGAAAGTGCCATAATATCAAGCTATTGATGGGAGAATATGTATTGACTAGCCCAATGCTTTCCATTCCAATGGGAGGTGCTAATGTTGTACTAGGAGTCCAATGGATTCTATGGGGCATAATAGTAACAATATGGGCACTACGTGGGTACATAAATATAATAAGTGGGATGTACTAATAATAATAAGGGGTTACAATAGTAGTATAGGGGCCTAACAGATTGGTACAAAGTCCCTAACTTGTCCCACAAAGCCTTCATCGTAGCTTCCCTTAATACATTCAGCAATATTGAATCTGAGACACACAATCATATTGTGCTCTTTACCTTCCGATCCAACTTTTTCCTTTCTTCATCGGTCACTCCCATTGGTTTAGCACCCGGATCTACCACAATCCAATGATCTTTATCCACCAACAGATCCACCATCTTGAGTTTCCACAACTCAAAACTCTGACCATTGAACTTCTCGATCTCTATCTTTCCACTGCTCACCATCTTATTTCACCACCATAATCGATCTCATAGATCTCCCACTAAATAGGGTCTACCAAAGGCCTGAGCAAACCGCTTGGCAACAAAGGTGTCCCCTTGAAGCCAAAACAGCTCTGATACCAAATGTAGGTTTTAACCCCATACAAAAATTACCTGCATACGAATTCTAAAACACATAAAATAAACAATGAGAGAGCATAACACATATACACATCGAATTTCCCCTGGATCCCAAAGCTGGGACTACCAGCGTGATTTTTCATTATGTTCCTTTCAATGTTATAATACATATTTATACATGTCGAATCATCCAATACCATGGACCGAAAACCATCGCGTCAAAAAATATGTGCGAAAATCATGCACAAAACCATAGGTGGGTCCGCCCAACCTAACACAAGGTCCAAAACCAAAATTTTCCCCTCAAACCCCTTGTAAACAACATGGAAAGAATATAACACAACCCAATAATTGTCATAACTTTCACTCTGAGTGTCAGATTGAAGTTTCATAAGAAGTTAAAGAAAGAGGATGGACTGTAGTTTTTTTGGGTATCATTTTCAAAACCTAAGGTTGAAACAGTGACCCGTGGCTCATCTTACAAGTTCACTCTACTGAACCAGTCTATACTCAAGTCATCATGGGATATTTGGCATAACTCTTGATTGGAGAATCCAACCTTGATCAGATTTGCAGGGTTAGAAATATTACTCAGAGGGTTACTGTAGGAAGAAATTTCAGACCTTAGAGATCTAAAATTACAGAGATACATCAGATTCAATATCAAGCTCCTATAAAGTGAAACAAGGTGTGTAGTTTTTTTAAAATTTTTGCATAAGCTTTTTTTGAAAAATTAGTTTGAATGAATTCAAAGGGCATAATGAAGCATTATTATCGGTAATTTATGCCCTGAAGAAAGAAAATGGAAACACCTAGTAGGAAGCCTAAAAGCTCTAACATGACTCACGAAAAAAAAAATGAATCCAACCATATCTTGTAATGCATTGGTTGGAATTACCACTCCTCAAACTATCAAGATAGAAGGGCATATCAAGAAGAAAAAAGTAATAGTGTTTATTGATTCAGGAATTACCCATAATTTTATTCATTGCAAGATAGCCAAGGAATTGAATTGCTTCCTATATCCAACACCAGAGTGTCAAGTGATGGTTGCAAGTGGAGGAACCATAAATTGCTCAAGAAAGTGCCATAATATCAAGCTATCCATGGGAGAATATGTATTGAATAGCCCAATGCT